>PVJC01001530.1:7679-92211 GCA_004026665.1 Murina feae
CCCAGAGCTAATAAAGCAAGGGAGAAAAGGAAAGAAACATGAATATATAGGGACTCAAAAGACCAAGATTTTACCTCCAAACTCAAGTCTTCATGGGGAAGAAATAGGAGGACTAAACAGCAGTAAACAAATCACCACACTATGTCTTATCATGAAACTGGACTGAGGAAAAACACCGAACCAGATACATACATTTAAAGAGAGCATCATAACGAAGACTGTGATCAAAAAAGCAGGTAGATTGGATGAGGTAGAGATAGGAAATGGTCTTTCCTCCCTATCTGTTCCAGGAAAGTCCTGGAAAAAGATAAGCCCTTTGAAATATTTTTATGTTCCCAAAGCTGCTCAGATCCATATACTGAGAATTAAAATGGAAGAGATACACTTCTTAAAGTTTATTTCAACAAGAAACAGTTTTCCCCTGGCAGGTGTAGCTCAGCTGGTTCAGTGTTTTCCTGTGCAGGGGGCCAGTTAGGGGTGACCAAGCCAGCAGGAGGGGCAGTTTGGGGTGATCACCAGGGCATGCAGAGGCAGTGAGAGGTGACCAGGAGACAGAGGGGGACAGGAGCAGATGAAGCAGGCAGGCAGGTGAGCGATTAGGAGCCAGCAGTCTAAGATTGTAAGAGGGATGTCCAACTGCTGGTCTAGGATCGGGCCTAAATCAGCAGTCAGACATCCCCTACAGCAGCAGTTCTCAACCTGTGGGTCATGACCGCTTTGGCAATCAAAAGACCCTTTCATGGGGGTCACCTAAGACCATCCTGAATATCAGATATTTATATTACTATTCATAACAGTAGCAACATTACAGTTATGAAGTATCAAAGAAAGTAATTTTATGGTTGAGTCACAACATGAGGAACTGTATTTAAAAGGCCAGAAGGTTGAAAACCACTACCCTAAGGGATCCCAGATTGGAGAGAATGCAGGCTGGGCTGAGGGGATCCCTCCCATGCACGAATTTCATGCACTGGACCTCTAATTTAAAAACATGTTTAAAAATGAAACCGTTTCACAATTATCCTTAAGTAATATTTACAATGAAGCTTATTGTTCAAAGGTAGACTTCAGGATATGCTTAAAGTTTCACCAGGATTAGAAATCATACACAGTTTTGTCTGGAGAAAGAAAAATAACAATTACACATTTTGAAACACCTGTTGCTGTGAGATGGTCCTCACAGGTGGGCTCAGTTTTGCCCTTTACTGGCCACATTGACAGGCTGCTGGCAAGTAGCAAAAAGGGGATTTAAAACCAGGACTAAATCCTCCAAATATTTCTTTCACATAATACTGAAATACTAAACAAATAATGTCAGAGGAAATAAGACAGCTTATATAAGAAGCTGGGGAAACAAATGTGTCAGGAGAGGAACACAAATGGAATAAACAGAAATGAGCAAGATTAATGAATGAAAGCAGAGCAAGATTAGAATACCACAGAAAGAAAAAAGCAATCTGTCTTATGGGGAAGATTTTCCTTTTCTGATTATTTGAAATACAAATAGGGATTTCCAGCTCAGCATTTTTATTCTGAGTTCTGGAACCCTAAGCATAATTCCTTTCCAAACTCTAGTGCAGCCACACAGCAAACCACAATGCCAGGAATTTACAGAAAGATTTTGTTCTCACTTCACATGTTGGTTCCTGTGGTTCAGGGACTGTGTCTTATAGCATATGTCTTCAGATTCCATTACTCAGGTGAACAGGCAGCTTCTTGGTAGAACATACATTTCTCAAGACAATGGGAAAAAAGCAGGAGACTCGGAGGAAACTCAAGATTCCTCCAAAAGCTTCTGCTAACCTGTGGCCTCAGTCAAGCCAGTTGACTTCACTGGCCAAAGCACTGCAGAGGCCACTGCCAAAAATGGTGGGGCAGGAAGTTCCCTTTCCCTTAGATGACATACAATCATCATACAGAGGAGGGAGGAGCCCGTGATTAGAAGTAATAATACAACCCATTGAAGTCTACCTACATAGTCACACAGATTGCCTTCCTTCCATAAGCAAAATTCACTCAACATCCAGTCATGGAATACTATACTAAGGTCCTACCTAGCCATAGCATATAGCATTGGGGTGAATTCTTGGATCTCTTGGTCTATAACATGCATGGATGTGGCTCCACTTAATTCAGAGTCTCGTGAACTAAAAATATAGGCTGTTCATCTATCTGACGCTTATTTGCTGAAGAGGGAGAGCCAAAGGGATCAGAATGCAGAGGGACTTGAAATACACAACAGTACTGGTCCAAATCAGTTCTGAAGTCCTTTCTGTTTCATTATCCTCCGTGACTATCCTATATAATAAAAGCCTAATATGAAAATCGACCAAACAGCAGAACGAGCGATTGGCGGGTGGCAGGGCCAGTGAGCAGTGGAGACAGGCCAGCCAAGGAAGGTTCCAGCAGGCAGAGGGAGGGCACAGTGATTCAGAAGGGGTGGGGGGGGGCTAAAGCTAGCCATCCCTATATCTGCCTGACAGTTGCCTCCTGCAGAGGATGATGGGGGGCAGGGCCAGAGCTGCTCCCTAGTGATCAGTGTGGTCCCACAGGGGGATTGTCACTCAGCCACAAGCTGGGCGGATGGTTGGTGAACACAGCTGTGGTGGTGGGAGCCTCTCCTGCTTCCGCAGCAGTGCTAAGGATGTCTAACTGATGGTTCCCTTGCTTCGAAAGGGCACAGGCTGGGCTTAGGGCATGATTGTCATGCACTGGCTCTCTACTATCTAAATAAGAATATATCCTCAGCCCTCTTTCAGCCCTGTAGGGAAGCATGGACTGAAAGGACAGTTTACATTTTAACAAACAGCAATCAGTTCAAAGCTTGCATCCAGGCTGTCAGCACCTCTGAGGGTTCCATATTCTGAACAATTTTGCTAGTGTCTGTTTTGTTTGACTCTAGTCATCTTTATACGCCAACAGTAATTTTCTCAACTATATGCCAGACCTTCCTTTTCTAGAGAGGCTCAACAAATGCCCGTTGAAATGACATTCTTAGTCCCTTTTCCCTTGAGGCATTTTATGGAGTTTTAATGAAGTATAACTGCCATATAGAGGAGCTCACCATTGTTGTATCAGATATCAAAGCTACTTTATCAAGTGTATAGGCATCTTTAAAGTAAATCCAGCACATTATCATGGCACAGAGGAGCTGTCCAATGTGACATATCACCTGTACTTTGGTGAAATACAGTAGTTACATACTAGGGGTCCAGTGCACAAAAATTTTTGCACTCGGGGGGAGGGGGGGTTTCCTCAGCCTGGACTGTGCCCTCTTGCAGTCTGGAACCCCTTGGGGGATGTACACCTGCTGGCATGCCTGGCCAGCCTGGGTGAGGGGTTGATGGCTGTTTGCAGGCTGGCCAAGACCCCCAGTGGGAACTCTCACCCCATGGGGGTGTGGCCAGCCTGGGTGAGGGGCTGAGGGCCATTTTTGGCTGCCCACAGCTCCCATTGACCCAACATCCCAGAGAGGCTGTCTGGAATCAGGTTTCTGGGGTTTATTTATCTTCTATAATTGAAACGTTGTTGTCTTGAGCCAAGGCCTAGTCAGGCAACAAAGCCTCCTGTTTGCTTCAGCTCCGTGGCTTCTATAACTGAAACATTATTGCCTTGAGCAGAGGCCCGGCGGCCTAGGCAGGCAGTTTCAACTCCATCGTTGGTGTAACGGAAGCCTCCTGTTTGCTCTAGTTCCGTGGCTGCCGGCTGACATCTTGGTTGGGTTAATTTGCATACAGCTGCCCTGATTGGCTGGTGGGCATGGTTTGGCTAATGGGCATGGCTTAGGTGTCTCAGAGTGATGGTTAATTTGCACATCACTCTTTTATTAGATTAGATATATATAATTAGAGTGTGGTTTGTTGCAATTGATTGTGGAAGGAGAGTGCTGAAAGCTTTTTACAATGATGTTAATAAAACTACATGAGTAGTATAGTTGAATAATTTTTCAAAAATCAGAATTACTGGGGCTTGGTTATTTCCCCAATAAATTACCAATCCATCACTCTGAATATGAATATATCTCCTTATTCAGAAGCATGTTTTGCAAATTATCTCTTTAGACAGTACTACATAAGATTTAAACTTTCCTCTTTTTCAAAAGATGAAAAAAATAAAGATTTGGAAAAACATAAGATGTCAAGGAATCCAGGCAACAGAAACCTAGAGAGCTTCCATGGATTGATATTTGTATCAGAAAACTATTCATGTACAAATGTACAGAATTTTTCATAGAATTGTCACATGGTTAAGACTCCTTAAAGCTTATCTACAGATAATCTCCCAGGGTACCAGGAGCCCCAGGATAAGAGTGAGGGGGGGTCCCTCTGTCCACAGAGTCTATGAATGTATAAACATTTTTGGCAATAATTTTTCTTCTTTATCTCTTATTCCTCTGCTAACCTAGGTTACATCAGGACTCAGTCCTGAGACTTCTTACCTTTACATGCTACTGCCTCTCTCTGAAGGACTGCTCTAATCATATGATTCTAAATACCTTTAAATTCTGCTATTTCTAAATTTCTACTCACAGCATAGATTTTTTCTAACTTTTAATTGCCTATTTGACATGTAAAGTTAGGGGGGAGGGGAATCTCACCAGCATCTCAAAGTTACATTTCTCCCACAGACAAGTTTCTGTCACTGAATGAAATGACTTCCATTCACCCAGATAATCACATCATAAACATAAGATTTCTCCTTGGTACCTTTCTGTCCTTTAATATTTCCATACCAACATCAGCAAGTTTTATTGCTGTTACCCTCCAATGAGACTCAAGTCTACCTACATAGGTCCATCTCCAAGATCACCCCACTGGTCTAAGCCACCAGCATCTCTTTCTCAGAGTACTATGATTGCCTGCTAAATAATACTCATTTTTCACACTAGCTTCTCTCAATTCTGTTGTACACAAAGTTGTCAAAAATATACTTATAAAATCCAAAGCAGTAGTTGATATCATTCCTATGCATGTGCATAAAGATATTCAACATTCACTCATAAACATTAGACTCAAATTGCAAAACTTCGTCATGACATCCATGTCCCAAATTTCATCATTCCCCTCCACCCTCCACTCATTCTATGCCACCCCCCTCAGTATTCTCCATACACAGCAACTTACTTTCCTTCAGTTCCTTGAACATGCCATGTTCTATCCACCACAGGCATTTGCTCAGGCTTTTCCCTATGCTGAAAGTGTTCTTGTCCCTATGATGACAATGAGTGAATTCCTAGCTATCCTTCAGGCTTGAGCTTAAATGACATTTTCTCAGAAAAGTCTTCATTGATTCCTCAATAAAAAATGATGATGCCTTGTAGTAATCTTTCAAAGTTCTAATTAGCTTCCTCCAGCAATTTTTAATTACATAGTCTGTGAATCTTTGATTTTTGTCTACCTATCTTACCCAATTGGCAGCCAGATGATTCTAATGTTTTAAGTAAGATACACTACTACATTTTCCACGCCTAACACTTAATGCTGTACATTAGATACTAAGATACATGGGCAAGACATTGAGCTGTAGCTAAGAATGTGTTAATAAGTTAGCTATAAATCCACTAATGCTTTTTGTGTGTCTACTTTGTACGAGGTTCAAAGGATACAGAGATGATGAAGACAGACCCATTCTCTGCCCCCATAGATCTTGCAGGACACCCCTATAGTTATATTCCCTAAGATAAATTGTCCAAATCCTCTTTAAAATGAAAGGATGGCATTTATGTCCCTAACTTCCCCCTTGAAAAGAACGGCAACTCATGGCAGTTACACCAAGACTAAGTGGCAATTCTGCCTTCAGTTCAAGCTACTTTCTCATTCACTCACTCTGCCTACGCCAGCAAATCAGAAAGGGACAGGTCATTGACTTTGATCTCAGGTTTCTTTTGTTCATTGTGTCAGAACTGTGATGTTCTTTAACCTTTGCTTTTTGTGTTTAATGGATATGAGTGTTCTGATAAATGCAATGCAGCAGTCAATAACACACCAAAGCCTGCCCATTATTGGCTAACTTGAAGGACTTGTGGTTGAGTCCTAAATAATATATACTAGGCAAGTCTCAACATCCTTTTGTCACTGATTATAGAAATTTTGATGTTTAAATCTCAGCATTGTTAAGGGGAGATATAACCTAGCTGCCCACAAGCTATTTTAAAAATATATCAAGATTTATATTGAATATTCTATTCCATTCAATTTTTTTCCTGATTCTTTCAAGTAAAAACTAAGTTAGCATACAAACTCCAATAATTTTATAGCCTGGCTCTATTAAAATAAATTTAAGTTGCAAAGCAATACCCACATTAGTAGACAATGGAATATAAATTAACTATTTAAAAACTATAAACTATATATTTAAGTTATAGGGGAAAACAAATAGTACCTCAATTCATCTCTATGTCAAACAATCTGTAATTACTTTTTACCACCAAATATGATGTCAGGGTATGAACTCTGTCTGTCATTCATACTTCATTATTAATTATCAGGGGACATCTGACAAATTTTCATGTAATTCCATATAATGTAGCCAAGTATGCTGATCACCTAATGGTAAAAGCATTGATACTTCCCTAGTCTCTAAAAGGCTATGGCATGATAATGGAGAATCACTTTGCAATAAGGCACATAAATCAGTATGTGTGTGCTATGTATCAGTTTCATGTGGTACCTGAAGAAGAATTTCCTGGAAATTTTTGCAATGTATGAAGATAATAAGACAGGGAAAACGCATCATTCATCAAGTAGAACACACCAAGGCATGCCTTCGCATGCAATTCTTGAAGGAATAATGGGTAAAAAGACAATAACCCATTCTAATCTGCAGAGTTTACTAACCCATTCTAAGCACCAAATGGCTGATGAAAACAATTTCAATTGACACAGTGCAAATAATCTATACAACATAGCAAGCAAATGAAGATTTAAAGAAACCAAAAGATGAGCTTCTCAGGCTCTACAACTTGGGACTGGAGATCAGGGATGCTTGAGTTCCAATAGACACAAAAAGACTAGAGTGGCTGGTTCAGCCATATGTCTATGTCAAATGTCATGTCTATTCATATGTCATATGATTTCATCTATCTATGTTTATAAGTCTACTAGAGGCCTGGTGCACGAAATTTGTGCATGGATAGGGTCCTTAGGCCTGGTCGGTGATCAGGGCCAATCTGGTTCCTCTCCTCCTCACCTCCCTGTCTCCTTTCCTCACTATCCACTCACTGGCAGCACATAGTTCCCCTTGGCTCCTCCTTCCCTTTCACCCCGTGTGGTCCCCCCTCCCCCACCTTCCTGACTCCTCCTTCCCATGCCACCTGCACGTCCCCCCTGCCTCCTCCTTCCCTCACTTCCTCATTGCCCCACCGTCACCTGCCATGTTCCATGTCATAGGGAGAGATCAAACTCATTTTCCTGATCAAACGCCTGAGGGGACACTTTACATATTAGCCAGATAGATAGATAGATAGATAGATAGATAGATAGATAGATAGATAGATAAAAAGATAGATAGATAGATAGATAGATAGATAGATAGATAGATAGATAGATAGATAGATAACTGTGTCTAGCTATGTCATCTTATTTAGTTATTTAGTATATGTATATATATATATATATATATCACTACTACTATGTGTCAGACACTAAAGCTGTTCATAGTATTTAACATTGAGGAACTCAATCTCATAGAACAACAGTGAACAATAACTACTTCTATGAACTAGGACGGTTTTCTTAAAAGGCACTACAGACAGAGCAGCTGAGGCCAATGAGCTTTTCAAAAGCCCAACAAAATATTTGAGTCTTAAATTTAAAAACTGAATTGCTGCCTCAAAAATATGAAATCAAAACTGCCAAGTCAACATTCACAAAGGTTTAAATAGAAGTCTATAAACATAATATTATGTTGATTTTATTCATGGTGAGATTCAGAATTCATAAACATTTCATTACACTTGAAAACAATTTGTAGGTTAGATTTTATTTGTTCACAAAAAATTCCTGAGTGGGCACAATGACTGCTGAGAAAATGCAGTCAACTTTAAATTAAATGAGATAAGTGTAGCCTAATAATTTTGAAACCCTTTATAAAAATTATCACAAATTTCAATGTCCAAATATATTATTTTAAATGTATGATTTGTGTGTGTTTTTATATATTTGATAAATACAAGGTAGGGTCTTCAAAAGAAAGGAAGCTCACATGGATGTACCAAAAGGAGATGTTAGCATATATTACAGGGCTTCTTTCAAGATGTGAAGTTTGAAATATTATTAGGAGTTTTTCAACAAAGGGATGAAAAATATGTACATCTGCAAAGACACAGTCCTGCATATTGGGCATCAGTATACCATTCGCTGGGTCCGAAGATCGTGTGCATGCTGGAAGCTAGAAAGAGAGACCACAGAAATATTAAGGCCAAACAAAGAGTAACCTCAGGAGAAAAGGAACCAATGAGAGATTCTAAACAAGAGGATGGCTTGACTGAAATGATCAGATACAGTTTTTCATACGCTAACCCTGGTGGCAACATGGACAATAGATGTAGCAGAGGTGCCCATTCAGAGGCCACTGCAACACAGGACAGATAAAAGATGATGAGAGCTAAAGTTCTGGCTGGAAGTGTCCAAATTCAGGTGACATTTCAGTTGGTGAAAGGGATTCTTGCAGATAAAACAGTTTCCTGCTCTGCACTAAGCCTTCGAGAGCAATTCACAGAAAGAAGACTTGAGTGGGACCATTTTCTCCGAGGCACACTTTTTTATAAAGTGGATAAGCCCAACTCCTAGCAACCATTAACGTATCCTATCTCTTGTGAAAATGTAGCGTGGTGCTCTTTTGTTGAATCCAGCAAGAATCTGAGTGTCCACTATGTATGCACCTTTATTATCTTGCTAGGATTGAAGATAATAAGCAGGTGGCCACCATATGAGTTCAGAACCTGGCTCTGGCTTTTTGACTACTCCTTTGCATGTTCTTTGTACTTGGGACTATTTTTTGTTTGGTTTGGTTTGGTTGTTTTTTGATTTTCAAGTGTTTTGTATTTGTATTTTTGTGTTTTTGCTTCCTCAAGTCTACTTGCCGTCTCCAAATGATGCTCTCATTGTAAACCCAAATTGCTACACCCACTATCCATTCGTCCTCCTACCTTCCAACGCATAATTATGCCTGCATTGGGGCAGAATGTATCAGGCTGGCTCACTTGCCCACAACCCGTCAATATTCTCCTGGAGTCCAAGCCTCACACTGGCTTTTCTTTCTCACCTTCTTCTGATTATCTTTGTTTATTAAATTTGCAACTCTATGTGTGTGTGTGTTTTTCACAAAGTCTAATCTTTCAAAGCCATGTTATCAATCGTCTCAGTTCTATTATATATAACTGAATAATATCTTAACATATTTAATAAGATCATGACAACCCATGCAATTCATTACTCTTTCTAGTCCTGAAGATGATAATAATAAAGGAAAGAAAATGTGATTTATGAATCATCAGGTAACCAAGAAACCTGCTTATCCTAAGAGATGTGATAAAGAAAGATTTTATTATTGTCTCTTAAAAAATATAGTGACTGAGCCAGAGAAAGGTTAACCTACCTTGGTTGCCCATTATTCGGTTTCCATGCCAAGATAAAAGTCATGCTTCAAATCCTTTTCCACACTCTCCTCAAGAGATTCTTTTTCCCCTCAATAATCCCTTACCTCAACAAAAACCTAGGACAATTCTTATAAAGGTGTTTGTCTTATAAATTGATGTTTGCCTCTGTGCTTCAGATATTTATTTTTGTTTTACTTAAATTGGTTTAAGTTGCATCCCCTAAAGATCGTTGTTCTAACAGTCTCCACAGCCCTTGGAAGGCAAGAAAATGGATAAAGGAAATAACTGGCTTTTTTTTCTCCTTACTGTACCTTCCTCTGTCCCTTCTTTCCATCTCTAGGTTTTCCCATTGTTAAATCTACTATCAATAAGTGAAAAAATAAAATATAGAAAAGAGAATGTCAACAGTGCAGGAAACTCTCTAATTAGCCACTGAGTCAGAATGACCTTATCTACAGTATTCTCTGGTTCACTAAAAATTAAATAATAATAATAATAATAATCACATATATAAGGACATTTATAACCTTATAAGTATTTGAGGAATTTTGTGGGGTTTTTTTTTTCTCACTTTGGTACAATCCAGCCAACAATTTCAGTTCAGTTATTTTTTTTAAAACCCCAAATTGTGTTATTGTAGTTATGCATAGATAAGACATAAACCAATACATTTTTAAATCATTTATTTCACAGATCTGCCATCTCATAATGGTATTCATTAAAATGATCCTTATTTGAACATCCATTCTATGCAACCTTCAGCTTGCTGAACATTTTTACATATCCTGGATCTATGGGCTTTCTTTGTTGAATTACCAGCAAATGTAGAAAACTGCTTTTGTGCAGTTTTATTTGAATTTTGAAGGCAGGTAATTTACTAATCCTTCTTTCAGATGCTTCCTTTGTTCTTTCCTGAGATGTGTATTGACTGAATGTTTCAAGGGCTTCATTGTTTAAAGTCAATTAGGAAATAAAATTCTCTTTGATAAACTAACCTTGTTGACCTAGTACTTTGCAAGGGGAAAAAAAGTGTATAGAATATATGTTGATGGAGGTTATTATACCCCTGGGTGAAACATGTAGCTGCCTGTCTCTATAAGAGCTGATATCTTCATAGGCGAGCATAAGTTTCTTTTTCTGTTATAACTAATTATCCAAAGATGCTGACAATGAAGAAGAGGAAGCAGGAAGTTGATAAAGACATTAATAATGTATGTCCACAAATCCTCTTCCCTAAAGATACTTCCTATGTTGCATCTACACTTAAATGAGCACTTTACCCTTAGAATCATATCTAAACATTCTCCAGTGCCTTCTCCCCAACAGTGGCCTACATCAGGGCACCATATGCATTCTCAGTTGCTCCTCTATAGTCTCATCCACACTTTGCACAGACTTACACTGAATTGAGTCATTTGCTGCAGAAATGAGGAAGAGTACTGCCCAAGAATTAGGGGATAATATGCTCTACATCCACACTGCACCATTTATTCTTAATTTCAGGAAACCACTGAAACTCTAGGAGTATTCACTATTTCCTATGTAAAGTAGACATCACTATATCTTATTCTCCTTAAACTGGATAACCCTTGAATTCTCTTTCAAGTTTAACATACATTTCAATATAAACATATGGAGTGGACTTCAAGTCTTATCAATACAAACTTCATATGTTAATCATAATACTTCATGATTATGTATGTCATTAACATGTTGAAGGCATACAGGGCTATCTTTCTTATCTCACAGAGCTATTATGAGAATTATATTAAAAAATCAAAACACTTTGAAGATCCTTATATCTAAATATAAAGAAAAAACTTATTATTATAGGAAAGGTAAACAAAATATCTTTATAGCTAGCACAAGAATGTCTCTTAGGTAGAAGTGAAACTATCTCTGTTCAGAGAATATATGTTGAGAGTTAGCTTGATGGAAGAGGGTGAGGCATATGTTGGGAGAAACCAAGGCATCAACAGAAGTTGTTAGAATTGAAAATATTTCTGGTAGATAGGCTAGAATTATACCAAAATATTGTGTCTGTCTATAGTTAATCAGAAAAGGGAAAAATATATAAGAACAGAGTATGCCCAACAGCATGAGGGATATCAGGCTGAATGTAAATTCTCACAGAATATACAAAAATCCTGCTGCACACACAAAATCCTGGTGTAAGTTTTTGTAGTAAAAATTATGGAAAATGGAATTCTGTTTCTCACTCCCTGCACTATACCCAAGAGTAATAAAGCCAAGAAATGAGGTACTCTATAAACAGAAATAATTTAGAAAAAGTGGATTCTCAGGAACAAAGTAAAATATGAGAAACCTTAGGACACAGAAACCTTATAATAGGTGTTAAGCTTACTTTGAATCATGGTCCAAATCAAACTTTTCAGATATGAAGGGTGGGTGACTGATCCAAGCTGATATGTGGATGATGGTGGTGGTGGTGGTGGTGATGATGATGATATGTAGGAGAAGAAATAGTAGGGGAAGAAGGAAAAGGAGGAGGAAAGATGGAGAATGGTGATAACGTTTATGATTGGTATTAGGAGAGTTTTATATTTCTAGAGAAATTTTATGATGGAGAAGAATCCATAAGTCCTAAGTGAGAAAAGGGACTGTCAGTGAAAAGACAATCTAGTTAAGAGCTATGAGCCAAAAAACTCACCATGTAATTTATAATGGAGAACATAAGTTGGGACAAAGGAGTGGGAAACAATTCAGAAAAGAAATGTGAGACCTTGAAGGAGATGCTATGAGGTTAGACTACATCTTAGCATGCACAACAAGTTCTCACAAAATTAGCATTCCTTTTTGAATCATAATTATTATAGCATTAAAGAAAATAATTGAAATGAATTAGTAGTCTTCTTCAATAAATGTCTTAGCAACTATTTCACCTAATAGAACAGATACATTTCCAGAATCCATTTATAATTGTAAGATGAAAAGCAACATAAAATGAAGGTGACTAATGGGATAGATAAAAAAAAACAACAATGGACTTAATGTTTAAAATCTAAACTTAAACCTCATTTTAGCCATTTACAATTATTTTTGAATTTCTATGTGCCTGAGTTTGTGTTATATGCAAGGGTATAAAAATAACTAACATGGTCCCTGGCCTGTAGAAACTCACAGTTCAAACAAACATGAAAATGGATAAATTGATTACAATATATAAATGCTTAGAAATTTCAACTGTGGCAATAAACTGCACTGACCCAGGAACTAGACCTCCAGGGTTCAAATTATTTGGCTTCTGCATTTAATAGTTATGTGATCATGTGTCATTTACAGAATCTTTCTGTGTCTCAGATTTCCAATTCATAAAATGGAAACATAGGATTGCTTCCTGAGGTTATTGTAAGGATTAAATGGATTAAACTTGTAAAATACTAAAAATAATTTCTGGAACATTTAGAAGATTGTGTTATCACCACCCTGTTCACTATCATCATCAGCATCATCAATTGCCTTTAGAAACACTAAATTGGGAGGAGTTAATCTTATCTGGGAAAAAATGGAAAAAGGATTCACAAAGTAAACAGATTTAAAGTGGATCTTCTGGGTAAATAAATGAGAAAATGTATTTTCAGAATGGCCTACACATCTGAAAGTAAAACACAAGACAAGTCCTGTCTTGTTGTGGGGTACATGCATGGTGAGTCTGAAAAGTCAAGATGGAACAAATATGTGAGAGATCTCATGGGCCATAGTGTCTTTTAGTAGGTGAATAACATCAGAGGGTTTGTTTTTTAAAAAATGATTACTCTAGTGGCTCCCCAGAGGATCGTAAAATCTCAGTGACTTCCAAAAACAAAGGGATTATTTCTCATCTATATTACATGTTTTTGGTGAAGCAGCTGTGGCTCTGTTCCATGTTCTCATTATGGCAGTCAAGCCAAATAATTGTCCTTCATTTGAGAAGCTCCTATTGTCTTGGTAGAGGAGAAAAGGAGAGGACAGAACCACGTGTTAGCTCATCGAAACTTCTACTCCTCGATGGCATGTCATTTCTGTCCACATTTTACCAGCCAAAGCAAATAATGCAGCTTAGTCTGATGTCAATGAGGAGAGAAAATATAATCCCCCCAAAGGAAGGAGTACCACAGATCAGGGGACAAAAGCTAACTTTAAAGGGGTGGGAGCTATATAAACATTTGAAAAACTACTATTCTCTTATCCCTTGAAATGGTGGCTAGTAATAGTAACAATAATTTGGTAAGCTTGTGACTCTCAGGTAGTTAGACAGGGCTACTTTGGACTATGTAAGGTGGTTTTATTTACTGGCCCGGATCTTTGGCAGGAATGGCTATTAGTTAAGTTCAATGGGATTTGTCTTTTTCTCTCTGTAGCCTCAGAATTTCTCCATGTGGTTTCTCCAGCTGTGAGTAGTCAGACTTATTGGTGTCTTGGAGCTGCAGGAGACCAAGATGGAAGCTGCCTCTGAAGGTCATGCATCCCTTGAACTTTATTGGTCAAAGACTTTACAAGCCAACCTACCACTTGAGGGAAAGAGGATCAAAGAATCTGCAATCACTTTCATAAAGGCAGATTAAAGAGCTATGTCTGAGATAGTATCTGTAGGATATGCTGGCCACCTAAATGTGTAATGGAAATAATAGAGTCATAAAAAAATTATCTGCAATGCTCAAGCATGATAGTTGAAAAGATATATTTCAAAAGTAAGAAATTACTTTCTGAATTCTGAATTACCCAAAAATTAAAAGGAAAAAAATTTAACTGAGATAGTGACCACATGTAGAAGATTTATTTCAAGATGCTATTTGTGTGTGATGCTTAGAAAACACACAGAAAGCATACATTAAATCAAAATAAACTTTATTTTAGAAAGTCACTTTAAGTGTGGTGACATAATTAAGCCTTATTAATATGCTGTTTACTTAACAGATTAAAAATGCATAAGGAGCATGTCCCATTCATCTTAATTAGACAATAAGCTTGTCAGGATTATTTGCTTTATATTTTCATTTTTCATGAACATTCTGAGGATATCCATTGATGCTATTAAAACCAATGTTCCCCTTGGTTTGTAGTTCTCTGATCTCCATGCCGTGGCTCTCTCGAGACACTATCCAGCATTGCTCACCTGACCCTCTGCCAATGCCTGCCTGTTAGATCTGCTCTGGAGCTGAGAACAACTATAAGAAAATGACCGCAGGATTTTGTTTTCTCAATAATGTTCTCCCTTTCCTTCTGTGCTTCAGATTTCAAAATATTTTCACTCTCAAATATTGACCACAGCTATGCATGAAAGATAATAGATACTGACGTAGAGTAGTAAATTCTAGAACTCCAAGATACTTTTAAGATGACCTCTTCCAATTATTTCTAAACTCGAGCATCGACTCACCACTTTATCCACATACCAACCACTGGCATGCTATAATTTTTTTCTGTAAATTTATTTTTATTTTTATTTAATATATTTTAAGAGTAAAGTATATACTGTTACTATAAGTAGAAAACTAGTTGAATTTGCCCAAAATTAAAAATGATCATATAAATGAATAAAACAAAACAATATTGATAGACTCTAGATAAATGTTTTTGTTTACCTGAAGTTCAGTGCCTGAGTTTCATTCACTTTGTTAGAAAAAATAGATTCCCAAGAATGAGATTGCCAGGGTCTAACTAAAGTTTTCTCCTTGAACCAGAGGGTTTAGAAATGAGATGTGGGGCATTTGAAATGAGTGAAAGATGATAGATCCAAAAGCTGGGAAGAGTCTGCCATGGTATATTAAAGTCATTATATACAATTGATGTAAATACATAATCGATAATAACATGAGCTTAAATGAGTTGGAATTTGAATGTTGAAGAATAGTGAGAAATGAAGTTGCAAAGGTAGTTCCTGAACTCCCTAGAAAACCATAGTAAGATTATCAAAATATATACTGTTCCACATGGAGGGACAAGATAGGAAGTGATACTCACGTATTTCTGTGAGTTCCTTTCCCCTCAGCACCTACGATGATTAATTTTATGTCAATTTGACTGAGCCACTGGGTGCTCAGTCATTTGGTCAAACATTACTCTGGATATATCTTTGGGAGTTTTCTGGATGAGATTAATATCTGAGTGGGTGGACTTGAATAAAGAAGATTGACACACACCCCTAATGCAGATGGGACCCATTCAACCAATGGAAGACCTGGTGGAACAAAAAGGCAGAGTATGAATTCCTCCTTCCTGATGGTTGCATTGAGATATTATTCTTTTCTGGCCTTTGGGCTCTAAGGTAATATCAGTTCTTCTTGGGTCTTAAGCCTCTTGTTTTTAATAATGAAACTTACACTATCCACTGTCCTAGCTCTTAGATCTCCAGACTGAAACCAGAACCATGCCACCTGCTGTCTGGAATCTTCAGTATTCCAACTGCAGATCTTGGGACTTATCCTCCATAACTGCATAACTCTATTCCTTACAGTAAATCTCTTTATATAAATATATTATAGAATATTATATTATAGAAAAAATAATTTTGGTTCTGTTTCTCTGAAGAACCCTAATACAGAACTTTAAAGCCCTAATTTCATACCAAAAAAAAGGAATTACTAGAATTTAGTGAGAAACCTATGCAAAATGGCCTGCACATAGTAGGTATTCAATAAATGTGTTTGTTCCTTCTGCATAGTTGAGGGATGCAAAGAATCATCCAGAGGGAAGTGGAAGGAAGGCTATCTTTCTAAAAGGCATCCTTCCTGCCTCCAGTCTTTAATAGAGTCCATTAGTATCTATCAAACATTCCTGGGAATGGAAATATAAAGCTATCATTGCACTATATGTGGCAGCCTAATGAGCCAGCTTCTCCCAGTGAGGCAATAATTTACTCAAAGGTCCCAAAGTGGTCAGAATGAGTTAAGACAGCTTTCCAAATTGACCAGTTCTTGCACAAAGAGATTTTATTATCATTCTACCCTTTCTATGTGATTTGTTCAACAAAGCTCTGTGCAAGATAAACCAATGTGCTACCTCCCCTCTAGGACCTTTCTCTGCAGGGATTTCAATGCCAATTTCAATCCCCGCCCCCCAAAATCATGCAGTTGACTCTCCTGGTTCCAGGCCCGTGGAGTTTTCCTAAACTGCAGCTTTCTCAGACTAACTCATGGATATCCATTTCTCCGGGAGGGGCCTGAGGCAGGATGACACTGGGCAATTTCTCAAGCTCCATTTCACAGAAAAATGTCTCAATATTTGTGCACATAGGAGCTTTTTATGCTGGCCAGTCCATATTGGGTGATGATATATGTCACCTCACAGTGATGGAAGGCCCAGTTGCAGAAACCATTCTCCTGAGTCAAGGATTGCAGCCCCAGTGCTAATTTGCAAGAGAGATATTTATGACCCAAACAATATACCAGAAGGCGCTCTGCCCTTCTGGGTCTGCATAGTGCCTGTGGAAAGATTGAACTGCATTTTCTGCACCAGAGTTTGATATTTAAACACATTAGAAAATACTTAGAAAACCAAAATGACTGAATAAAATGATATCAGAAAAAGGATCTAGTAGAATGAGGATCCTTTCTAAAAAGGATCTTAGAAAGAGAAAATGAAGTTATCAGACCCCTTCCAGCCCTCAGAGCTGTATCACCTTGGGCAAGTCACTTAATCTTTTTGGGATGAAATTAGAAGACCTGAAAAGTGAGTTAGCTCTAAACAGTTGGGCTCAGTGTATAGAGTAGTGGCCCATGGACTGACGGGGCTTGGGTTTGATTCTGGTCAAGGACACAAACCTCAGTTATAGGTTTGAACCCCAGCCCTGGCCGGCGTGTGTGGAAGGCAACCACTCTTACAGGTCTGTTTCTCTTTCTCTGTCTCTCCCACTCCTTCCCACCCTTCTCTCTCTAAAAATCAATGAAAAAATTTCCTTAAGTGAGGATTAACAACAATAACAAAAAGTGGTTTAATAATACCATGCTATCATTAAAGTCTAGAGAAAGTATGAGTTCTTGAAGTTTCTTTTATCTATAGTACATCTAAAATACTAAAAGAGTATTCATACAGGAATTAGCAAAAGTAGGTTTACACTTATTCACAGGAAAAGTAAGTAATAACGCAATACATGCAGCATTCCTCTTAAAGATTGGCCAAGCAAAATTATCAGTCCCATCTGACAAAGGAAAATTAAAGTTCAGAAATGACAAATACCTTACCTAATATAACTGTCCCATGAGGTACTAAGCACACTGCTTCCTAACTTCCTTGGCAATTTCTCTATCATTACCCTGTTCTCTCTTCTTCACCTCATTCACTGGCTCTGCTCAAGATCCACCTTCTTAGACATGCTTTCTTTCCGTATTATCTCAGATAAACAGCATGACTTCATGCCTTTGCCTGGCCTTATTCTTCTCCATGATGCTTAATATTTCAAGAAAAATTATATATTTTTTGTGTTTGTTCATCTCTTGGTCCCTCCTTCACTAAAAAGTCAGCTCTGTACAAGTAGGCACATTGTTGGCTTATCCCTACGCTCCTATCACCTAGAATAGTGCCTGGTCAGTAGCAGATGCTCAAAAAAATGTTAGTAAATGAATGAATATGAGATGAAAGAGAAGCATCTTTAGAAAAAATGGAACTTGTCCTTATACCTCAATGTTTAAGTTTTAGTTCATTGCCTAGGCTTTCTTGATTCAAATATATATATACTTTTTATTTCTTGCTCTGAAGAAAAATTAGACCCTATTTTAATCTTTTTTATTTCTTAACTAATGAGGAAATATAATTATACTTTTTCTAGGTCAGGATTCATAGAAGAAATTCTTCAGGTAGAAAATAAAAATAAAGATCAGTGGTTTCTGAGTCTGGTTGTATATCAAACTCATCAGGGACATTTTTTAAACTCTAAATTCCTGAGCCCTAATTCTAATCATCAGGTCTTCGGTAGAGTTCAAATTTGTACATGTCAAATGCTTCCCAGTTGACTCCAGTGCACAGCCCTGTTGGAGAATTAATGAGCTCTCTGAGAAAGATTCCTTTCTTCTCTGTTGTTGTCACCTGAGACTTGAGCAAGTGCTGGTTAAGTTACAGCCACAATATTTGCTGTGGAAAAATAAGTCATATTAGTTTCAGGCACAAATCTAAAGAGCTTTAGGCATGAGGATTTCTGATGAAGTGGATTGAGGGCGAAGGTCAATCAGGCTTCTTTTCCTTATCCTAAAGATCTACCCTCAGGGACAGGAAGCTCAGTCTCTCTTCTGGGTGTGGAATAAAAATTAAGTCCACACGAGGAAGACTGGTCACTAAGAGGTAGGACAGCTCCAGACCTGGAAGCAAGGAATAAGAGAAAAATTTGCTCAATGCACTGGGCCAACATGAAGGATGGCATGAAGATGAATCTGAGAACATTTATTTAGCCTTCTATGGATATTTACTGAGCATCTACTAGGGACTGAGAACCTACCAGTAAATAACATGTGGTCTCTGTTCTCCAGATGAAAGAAGGAGAAGAGATTAACTGAAGAACATATATGCATCTATTGATTATGTTTATATGCATGCATGCAACTCCTTCAGTTGATCTCTTAACTCCCCCCTCAACCCTCCCTAGCCTTCCAGCTGTATTTTGACACTAGGGGGTAGGAGAGGAGGGGGGAAGGTCAAGGGAAAAAATGGAGACTTATCTAACACTCTTTGTAATACTTTAAGCAATAAAACAAAAATTAAAAAGGAAAAAAAAAAGAACATATATGCATATCCCATAGACAAGCGTGGTAATGGCCAGAGGGAAGGGCATGGGGGCCAGATGAAGGTGGGCAAAGAAGGGAGGAATGGGGACATTTGTAATAGTGTCAACAATAAAAATGAAGTAAAAATAAAGTAAAAGAGGGAAATACACTAAACATAATAATACAGAGAAATGTCTACCTCAGTAATGGGAGGTGAAAAGTGAGCTTTAAGTTAAAAACTGAAGGATTGATACAAGTTGATAAACAGAAACTAGAAATAGATCAAAACATAGTGTTGCAGAAAAAAATATGAGCAAAGAAGGTGGCCCAGGAGGAAGATACAGCTTCGTTCGACATTTAAGAAAGTAAAAGTTTAGAAAATACAGAACAACAGTTTAGATGTCTGAAATGGCACAAGATAAAGTTTAAGAGGCTGTATATAATTTTTCAAATGAGATTTTAAAGGGGAAATGCTACAAATTTTTGTTGAATTCACCTAATATGTATATGTCTAACATAAAACATTTATGTTCTAGACCAGTGGTTCTCAACCTTCTGGCCCTTTAAATACAGTTCCTCATGTTGTGACTCAACCATAAAATTATTTTCATTGCTACTTCATAACTGTAATGTTGCTACTGTTATGAATCATAATGTGAATATCTGATATGCAAGATGGTCTTAGGTAACCCCTGTGAAAGGGCCGTTCGAACCCCAAAGGGGTCGTGACCCACAGGTTGAGAACCGCTGTTCTAGATATTAAAGATACAGTGGGGAACAAAGTCAGAGCAGTCCCTAGAAACCACACACCTGACTACATGATTAAACAATAAACAAATGAAAAAATATATAATGCAACAATAGTTTAAGCAGCAGATGGTGACTTAGGCCAAGTGTGGCAACAGGTATGGAAAAGTGTAGAATTCATAAATGACCATTTGCGGGGATATAACATGAAGAATGGGGATAAAACGGGATCCTTGCAGGGGTCATCTGATCCTTGGTTTGTCTGGATGCTAAACCTCACTATATGAAGGATATAACCCAGTTTATATTCTGCCTGCTTCCACCCACGGATTCCAGCTCAGGGCATCCCACTGAAATGTAATTGATAGAAATAACAAATAAGAATTATAACTGAGGCTGACCCCCATTTATCTTTGCAGAATAAACAAATGTTATATATTTGGAATGCTGTGTGATTACAGTCAAAAATTGATGTAAATATAAGACACACAAATGCTCTCTCTTAACCCCAGTGCCCATTAAACTAACCTTAAGATAATTGGGAAGGTGACAACAAGACAAATGGTTGAAAGTCAAGGTTAAACCTACATTTATCTTGTTTTATTTTATAATGAGGTGAACGTGTATAAAATAGAAGTTGAAAATCAGATATCTGATAGCAATATGCCTTTTGAATTATTGCATTAAGATCTTACAAATATCTTTTCAACGCTGTATATGAATGATTCATAGATGTAGAATGAAAGGGCTGGCTTTTAGCAAATGGAGGAAAGAATCCATAATCCAGGTGGACATAGGCAAGAAGAATTAAATCATGGTAAGACAAACAGAAGAGACAAGATCTGAATGGGTTAAGAGAGGTTAATCAAAATGTGTTCTCATCCCAGAAAAAAAAGGGGAAAGTGTAGAATAATTGATAGCCTCAGGAGAAGTACACATGCTATTGGTAAAAGAACAAGAAGCCACACTTCTAGAAGGGCATGTTGGGAAAATGAAGGAAATCTGGATGCAATCGTGTTAAGAAAAAACTTTTGTGACAAAGTTTTGTAACAAGAGATTGTACTTTACTTTGGACATTTTAATTTTCTTATCAATCACACCAAGAGCTTTCGTGTCTCCCTTCCTGAAGTCTCTCTTTATCTGTTTTCTATACTCAAACTACATTGGAATAACCTTGATCTCAAGTTGATTTCTGAATGTGTTTCAAAGTAGGTTCATCTTCACCACTTAGCCAGAGGTTTATCTGCTTTTTGCCAGGCAAGCTGTTTGATCGCACCATTTAATAGCACATATTTGGGATACAGGCAATATGAGTTGCTGAGATCAAGTAGAGCTTTTCTCTGGAAATGAGTATGCAGTTGTTGACTGGCCTCTAAGAAAATTCAGTGTTCTATTTCTTTGGGAGTTAGATGAGAGGATGGTTTTTCCACCTATTTTTATGTTCTACTTCCAAGACGATTCCAGCAGATTCATTCAGTCCACAAAACAAATGCTCACACTGCAAAATAACATATGCAAAAATTGCATACACATTTAAACCATGATAGCTGCAAACAGACCCAAACTGAGCATTTTTTTAAAGGTTAATTTTAGATGCTTTGGGGAACTGAAACAGTAGCTACAGAGACATTACATTAGCATATGTGTTTTTAAAATTAAATTATAGCCTGGGTGTTTGTTTTTTTTGTTGTTGCTGTTCAATGGCCCTGACAAAATTTATCTTAAATTTAAAGAATGCAGCATGCTATAAAATGGGATATAAGTAGCAAAATCAGTCCCCTCCATGATTTGTAATTTTTAAGAACCATACCTAATCAGTACCAGAAAGAGGAACAGCTGAAGAGAAATATTGGTATAATTAATGTATGTATAGATCCCTCATTTAACTTCTAAATAAAATATCTAAATTGATAGTGTTATTTGTGTACTGCTAGATGAAACCATAACTCAATGCGCAGTGACACTGAAAAAGTCCCTTAAAGAAGTTATCTAACAGAGATGTAGAAAGAAATAGAAATGCAAACACCAAATTTCAAGTAGAAACTCTGAATCTAGCCTGCTTTCTCTGTTACCCAGTAAGACCCCATCTAAACTGGCTCTTTACCTACTAATCCTTAGCTATATAGTCTGGAATTGAAACCTCCAGTTTTGGGGTGGCAAGAATCTCATAGCTTTCTATTCACTGAATTATCTTGCCTCTGCATGACGAAGGAAATCCTGACATTGAGAAACTTGATCCATGTGGTTTAACTGCCAAGAAAAACACCCTTGGTGACCTACCTTTTTACAGAACCCTGTTTCAGCATATCATTAGTAAAGACAAAGGTAAGAGGAAAACTTAATATCTACAATGCTGGACCAAAATCCCTATTTCTGCAGGATCTACATTTTTAAAAATTCTATCAGTAGGTCTTAGAGAGAAATATGATACATAAAAGTGGAATAACATGACTGCTATATTTCCTTCTCCTTCAAAATGCTGAGCCTTTGTTATCCTAATAGTTTTCCCTTCAACATCCATGGGATGAAAAGCAATTAAATCCCTCTGAGAGGCAGTGAACTGATTCAATAATAATTATCTTTATTTCTCCTTTGAGGACATGCATAAAGAATAACTTTTAATGTTGCAGAAAAATAAGACTATATAGAACCAGCTTCCATCAGAACAATAAAAACATATTACTAGTTTAACATTTTAAAAGGTATTTTATATGACAAATCCTAGCATTTAGTGCGGTCAACTAAACCCCTAATTTCCATAAGAATGAAAGCCCAGAATTTTGAGATTCAGAGATTAAACCCTTATTTCATATATGAAAAACTGGTGACTTATACACCTAGTTATCTGCAGAGGTGAGAGTAGAAATCAAGACAGTAGATTTCAGACCAGGGCTTTTTCTAACCTACTCTTCTGCCTCCCTCTGCACCTTGTCCTTGTAAAATGACTTAGACACAAAGTTGAGAAAGGTGGGGTGATTTGCAATGGATTACCTAATGGACATTGATCATGGAAGAAGGCAGTAGCAAAGGAAAGAGAGAGAGAGATCTTTAATGTTCTAGGAAAGGAGACCCAGTTATCAAATAAGATCATCCACATAAGACACTTAGAATGTTGCCTAACAGACAGAAAGTCTGTCTAGCACTCTACAAATGTAAACCACTATGATCTTCTTCTTTATCATCATCATCATCACCATCACCATTATTATCATCATCCACATCTACTTCACTTTACAACAACCTAAGGAAAATAGGAATGGGCAGGTGAGAGTTTTACTACCACTAAATAAAATATGAAATTCTTCATACTTTGAACCTGCCTATTAGCAGCTTTACCTTGAGTTATTTGGCCAAAAGAAACACACATCCACAAATCATTATCATATTGTTAGCTCCCTCTCCAAATTATTTCCTAGTCTTGTTGTTGAAATAAATGTGGGCAGAGCCAAATATTTTTCCAAAAGAATCTGAAATAAGCAGTTTCCCTTGAAAGCAGCCCTCCACCTGGAGTGAAGGGAAGGGAAGAGTTAACCAGACTCAGAAGAGATGAGCCTGACTCAAATGCCCTTTCCATTCTTGGCTGCTTTGTGTGAAAAAGAAAGTTAATTATGACATTTCAATATTGAAATAAAATTAGTTTGGATTTCACTTCTCAATATTGATAAGAAATTGTGCTTCATTTTTAACTGTGCAAGACAACTGCCGATTCATCAGTGAGTGATAAGCAGTTCTTTTTATGAACATATAACTAAAGGCATACAGGGCCTGCTCAGGGCTTCTCTTCTTGTGGGTGCAACTTTTCATCCAAACTACTGCGTACACAAGCTTCTGTGGTTATCTAATATGTCACATGCCAGCCCTGCAAACTACTCATGTTGGTTAAATCTTTTTAGCAACAAGATAGTCAATTATAATGACACTAGAGGCCTGGCCCACAAAAATTTGTGCACTCAGGGTGTGGGGAGGTTCAGCCTGGCCTGTGCTCTCTTGCAGTTTGGGAACCCCCAGGGGATGTCTGTGAACCCTCAGGGGATGTCTCAAAGTCTGCTCCCTGGGGGATCAGGCCTAAGCTGGCAGTTAGACATCCCTCTGGCAGCCCAGGAGCCCTCAGAGGATGTCCACTTGCCACCGGGGAAGCAGGCCTAAGCTGTAGTCGGACATCCTTAGCGATGCTGAGGAGGTAGGAGAGGCTCCCACCACCGCCGCTGTACTGGCAGCCATCAGCCTGGCTTGTGGCTAAGCAGAGCTCCCCCTGTGGGAGTGCACTGACCACCAGGGGGCAGCTCCTGCACTGAGCATCTGTCCTCTGGTGGTCAGTGTGTGTCTTAGTGACCAGTCATTCTCAGTTGTTCTGCTGTTAGGGTCAATTTGCATATTACTCTTTTATTATATAGTATAGAGGCCTGGTGCATGGGTGGGGGCCAGCTTATTTGCCCTGAAGTGTATCCTGGATCAGGGTGGAGTTCCCGCTGGGGTGCCTGGTCAGCCTGGGTGAGGGGCTGATGGCTGTTTGCAGGTTGGCCATGGCCCCCAGCAACTCAAACTCCCTGCAAGGCTGGCTGTAAACAGGTATCTGGGACTTATTTATCTTCTATAATTGAAACTTTGTTGCCTTGAGCGAAGGCCACAGCCAGCCAGGGCAGCAGGAAGCTTGGCTTCCTCTATCACCAGGGCAACCACACCTCCTTCTTGCTCCAGCTCTGTGGCTGCCACGCCTCCTTCTTGCTCCAGCTCTGCGGCTGCCAGCTGCCATCTTGGTTGGTTTAATTTGCATATAATTGCTCTGATTGGCTGGTGGGCGTGGCTTGTGGTGTAGCAGAGTGACACCAATTTACATATTTCTCTTTCATTAGATTAGACTAGAGGCCCAGTGCATAAAATTCGTGCACTCAGAAGGTGGGGGACCCCCAACCTGGCATGTGCCCTCTCACAGTGTGGGCTCCATGATCGATTGCCCCAAAGACATAGGCCCTGTCCACCTATTCAGGGCTCCTAGATAGATTGCCCCAAAGTGGTAGGCTGGAGCAGGGGGTCCTGACTCCATGCTGTGCTGAGCCACAGGACCCTCAGGCCTCTCGGGCCCAGTCTCTGCACCATGCACCCAGCATTAAGCCCCTGCTCATTCATGCACACACACTGCACACACAACCTTTTGGTGATCACTCGTTACGGTGTAGGGTGTCATGACATGAGGGCATGACAACCACATAGGCTTTTATTAATGGGATATTTCACTCATATCCCACTCATTTCTGTGCCTAATTATAATGGACCAAAATAAAAGGCTTAGAGAATTATCTTATCCAGTTTAGCTAAATATTTTTAATCCTAGACAGATTATGTGCAGTTTCATAACATTTCTAGAATACATATATTATATTAATGTATTTTTTAAATATTAGTAAAGTTTAAAAATCGTGTAATGAATTAAATATTAAAGACCACATAGCTAATGTAGTTTCACTGCTCTCTAAAAGCCTCTGGCAAGGATTTAATTTAGATTTAATAAAAAAGTTATTATATTATTTATTTGATTATAAATATGCTAATATAAATGCTATACTATAAATACTTTTGCTAATTAAATACCAGCTGACTTATGGAGGTTTATGTAGGTGCAACTAACAGTTTATTAAGATCTATGAGCTGAAACTCAATAACCATTTTCTCAATAATCTATTGATATTTAACAGGTAATAGCCACATTATACTCAAAGTAACACCTGTAGATGTATTCTTTCTATTGAATGTTAGTTTAACACTATTAGTAATATATTTACTAAGCTTTGATTGTTTAAGAGATATTCATCTTCATAAAAATTGTTGTTATGCCCCAATAGATGTTCATAATAATCAGTTGATAATTAATATATAATAACTCTTTCATTAAACCTAAATTACATTATTATTTGAAATACTCAATTTAAAGTGCAACCAAAAATATTCCTAAAGAACATTATACAGCCTAACCTGATTGCTCTTACAAGCAAAGAGGGAGGTGTACCTAACCACCTAAGATGGAATTTCATATGACATTGAAGGATATCAGAGTAGTCTTTAACTTCATATATATAGATCATGAAATAAGACAAGTTTTAAAGTAAGCAATATTTCTTATTAACCCATATTTAAGTGTTTTTAGCAAATAGCAAATTCTAATGAAATAGAAAATAAACTGCATGCAATGCTACAGAAATTGTTTTTCTTAAATAACACAAAGCTGATTAAGGTGAAAGGGAAGTTACACCAATTAATTCTTCATTTCTTCCTCCAGACCCTCTCTGATCCTGAGGACTGTGTCAACAGGATCCCTTGCCCTCTAGACTCCAGTTGGTTTTGGCCAACAGGAAACATCATCAGGGAATTGGCATGAAATAGAGAGAGAGGTTAGGCTCTTTATTCCTTTATCTCTTCTTGTTGAGTTGTGGTTTATTAATGGTTATATTTCTATACATAAAACCACAGATTCTATCTGGCAGTCCTTCATATAGCTCTAATTCTCATTGTGTTCTGGTAACTCTTCCTTCTATTTGCAATTCAAGTGTGAGGGAGGTAATGGTTTCCTATTTTTACTAGTCCCAGGGTGTTTCTCTGACTCTCATAGGTTCCCTTAGCCCTGTACAATCTTTATAAATACTCTAGTAATCTACACTACTAAAAGAGAAACATGCAAATTGGTGTCCCTCCAATAAGCCCACCAGCCAATCAGGATGAGTATGCAAATTAACCCAACAAAGATGGTGGTTAATTGGCATATGCAGGCACAGAGCGAAGACCGAAGACAGGGTCGAAGGAAACCAAGTGCTGCAGAAGGGAGCGAAGCAGCAGCGAAGGGAGGGAGCCAAGGCAGCAGAGACGGGAGTGGAGCTGAGGCATCGAAGATGGGAGGGAGCAAAGCAGTGGAGAAGGGAACAAAGCCCGCAGAGGCTTGGCTTTGGCCGCAGGAACCCCTGTTCTTGCAGGAATCTTCCTGCAATGGGCCTCTAGTAGAATTATATTTAGTAACTCATTTTTGTATATGCTATTTCCACTTATTCTAGGACTCAGGTTGATAAGCAGTTTAAAGAAATAAAATAAATAACAACTGGAACAGCAATAACTAACCTTTACAACATACTTCTACATATATGGTTTAATTGGGTTCTAGCAGGTTTTATTTTTTGGTCATTTGTCAGGCAAAGAATCTGAGGCTCATGCTTCTGCACAAAAGCAAAAAGTTAGTAAATGGAAAAGCCAGAAATCAAGTCTAGGTCTTCCAACTCCACATTCTAAATATCTTCAATTATACCACATAGCCAGAAGGATTAAAGCCTTGTTAAGTTTAATCGATATTATATAAATTCAGTATTTTACAAGCTTTTTAAAACGTGGGATTATTTTTTAAAACAAAATCCAAAGAGTTTCAACCAATAAAACAGAAAAAACAGAGCAACTCTGATTGAGTCAATCTTGGAAATAGTCAGACCATGTGGGGGTTACCCCACAATATCCTTCCCCTAGGGTTGTTACACGTTCCAGCTCTTCACAATTAGAGAACTCTAGCTCTCTGACCATCGTGATTGGTAAGCTGCCAATCAAACATTCTCTTTCAGAGTCCTCTAAAACATGTTACTTTCTTCTGGGATGTCAAACTGAGAAGATAATGAAAGCCTTAGATCTGACAGTAGTTACTTTGGCTGCCAAACAAAAACAGCATGAGAATAAAACCCAATATAGAGGACACTCAAACCAAAAGAAGAGGATCAGAGAGTCTACTAGGACCCTTTGACCCCTGGATTTAACCTAGACCAAAGACAATCCCATTCTTTGAACTTTGCAGGTATGCAAGTTAATCTTTCTGCTTAAATTAGTTTCAGTTGGATTTCTGTCACTCACAACCCATAAAACAAAGCTTCACCTATTTATAAAGTAGTTCATTTGGTATTAACTTGTTTTCTAAAAGGCCTGGTTCTCCCTGACTTAGATATGTACATTAGCTGGATATTTGATGGTTTATTTCCAGATTATTCTTGATGGTAGTCAGGTTGATCATTGTAAAGAATTGACACATTACAAAAATTTCCACTATATATATATAACACTTTGTTTTGTGGTAGAGTATAAAGAGATATAAGACTTTCAACTTTGTAGCTGCAACCTTTGTTAAACACATTCTTCTATTCTGAACTTTGATTTTTCAATGACCAATAAATTAATATCTTGAATCTTGACTTTACTGTGAGGCTCAAAGTGGATTTTAAAATATTTATAATGTAAAAAATTCTATATTGTACAAAATATAAAGTAAACTGTTAGCAGGTTATCAGACATCAATTTTAATTATTTTTTTCAATATTTTTATATATAAAATCATTTTGAATTAAATATTTGAAACATTCAAAAGGAGATAATGTATTAAAAATAGGTGTCACTATTTGCTTCTTTCAGTCTAAACCCTGTAGTTAATGTTCTTAAAGCTCTTTACAACCATTAAGTGGTGAGATTTCTTAACAGCCCTGTGACACAGCAGTGTTATAAAGGGGGACCCTTCACTGCTATAATGTAGACCTGTATTTATTTTCTAGATTTTAAATATTCACTTGGGGAGACTCTGGACATTAAAAATCAATTCAAAATACAATTAAGCTATCAGTGTATCCAAAAGAGACCAATAGTGACATTAGGCTATGTCTATTCTTGAGCCAAATGAGTGGGGAGTACAGGCAAACATCCAGACACATCAGACATAATGGTCTAAAACAACTATGGGAACAGGAAAAGGATGGGAGGACTTGAGTTTTCCTACTTGAATATTCTACCTCCATGTGCCTAGATAAACCTGGCTTCTAGTATGTGTGTGTATGTGTGTGTATGTGTATGTTTGATTTTTGAGCCAAAAACTCAGTCGATAGGTCATAGGCAATAACATTATATTCTCAAGGTATTACATTTAGATAAGATTATACGCTCAAGGTATTATATTGAAATATCTTATTTCTATTGAATTTTTAAAATTATTTATTAGTTAACTATCATTTTACAACCAAAATCCGTTTCCATCTTGCCACCTCATCCATCCATGTGGTAAAAATATAATCACTCTCAAAGTAGGGTTCCCCTCCTCCCAACCTGGATTGACCTGAGCATGGGTGAGCCCAAATTTAAATTGCAGCATCCCATTCTACCAACCTCACTCCTGGGGAAAACAAAATCAGTGTTTTGTGGCTTTTGAGGACAAAAAAATATTTCCCTAGTGACACAAAAATCTTCTTTTTGCATATTCTACATGTACAGGAGCATAGCTAACATATATCATTCTACCTAAATCAATTATTTAAGGAAGGGCAGAAGGAGAGTCCTTAAGCCATTTGGAAATAATGATAGGAGAGTAGCACTTGACACAGCCTACTAGTGATAGCCCCTTACATCCTTCTAAGTTCTAAGATATGTACATTGTCTACCAGCATAAACACACTTAGGTCACTTTATACCTACATAGCAAATAACAAATATTGTAAGATTTTTTTGGTTGGGCCCAGATCTCATATCTATGGTCATTAAAAAGAATCCATAGATTGTTTGAACAAAAAACTCCATTACCATCGTTGCTCACTACATACCACAGAACAGAGTAGTGATCAGGTATGTGTGTTCTGGTTTCTGATGCTTGAGTTCAAATCTTGGCCTCACCTCTTATCTTTTACTTCTTTGCATTCCATTTGTTTATATGTGGAGGTAATAACAGAACCTGGCTCATGGCAAAGTACTTAGATACATGCTTCTAGCACCCTAAGTGAACACCAAATATTACCAGTTACTAAGCACTGGTTGAAATGCTAATTCTACATGAAACATCATCCTGATCCTTGTCCAGTTAGCTCCCACTCACTTCTAGATTTCTCTGTGCTACACAAACTTTAGTCTAGATCCTGCCTTCCTGGTAAAGGAAAGGGCATCTCACCCACACTCTTCTTCAGAGATATCATACTGCTTACTGTTATGTATTTATGAGTTTTATTGGTTTATATTGAAAGCCTTTGTTAGACTCTAAGTTTCACAAAAAAGAAAGTATTTTTTAAAGAAGAAATTACATTTTTCTCATAATTTTATATGTAGTGCCTAACAGCGTCTGGTACACAGCACGTCCTTGATAAATATTGGTTTAATAAATAAATGAATGATTATAATATAGCTCTTAACTTTCTTTAATCTTCACTTCTACATTTCCACACTGTAAATAACCAATGCTTCAACAAGTATGGCCTCCCAATAGTAATCCTTGTCCTACAATGCCACCTTGTCTTGCCTTGAATTATTTTTCATGATTAAGTTAGGCAATATCATCTCTAAAATCAGCATTTTGTAAGTCTTACAGTATGACTAAAACAGATTGTAAGCAATGAATTTGCTAATAGTATTCCCAAACTAATTCTAATTTACTCTCTTTTTTATTCTGGCAGCAACATAATGGAATTAAAAGTTTTCTTTATATTGACAAAAAATTAATCAATGGTCATTTGTTTTATGCCCACTTGGATTACATACTATGGCAAGGTGTCCTATTTATAACAGGCACTGTGGCTGTTTTAATTGCTTTCTGCAGCACATACCCATGTAAGGACTCAATGACAAATAAATACATCTTAATGTCAGTGAAATAAATTGGTGGCCACAAAGCAGGGCCAATTAAAGAATTCTGGAGTCAGAATTCCAAGAAGTTTATTGCCAAAGGAAATGAAACTACTTAGGAACTCCACATGGAATGGATGCTGGAAATTACAAATGCAGTGGGAACATTGGAGGTGTCCACATCTGAGCAGAGTCATCACCATCTCCATGGAAACCATCCCCAACCCCTTCTGGGAGGAAACAGCAGCTGTTCACCAGCACACAACCAAGAAAAATGCAAATCGGTTGAAAGTAGAAAACTCAAGATTCATTTAAAATCATTAAGGGGATAAAATTTGGGGTAAAGGAATAAGATTTTAAAAGCTCTTTTTTAAGCAAATAAGGCTCTGTTAGACTCCCATGCATCATTAAAAGTGTCAGGGAGGCAGAGGTAGAAGGTTACATGGTAGAGAATAATTCACATCAAACATCCTTCCCTTGCCATGTTGGAATAATAGATTGTAGGAATTTTGTAAAGTGAGTTTGGAAGGACAAAATCATAATTTTTAAGAAGGCAACCAGGGAAAATATATGAGGGGGAGGGGGAAGTTTTGAAGAAGAAAGAAGAAAAATAAAGTTAAAGCATGCCATTATGTACTAGATAAAAAGAAATTCAGAAGATGAAGGGAAATAAAAGGGAAGATTGTGTTCTGTGGGCATAATCTATCAACTTGATTACTTTATATGTTTTCTTCATGTGAACTTTTATGTGTTTCTCATGGGTAAATGCTCTGCTACAAATGTTTGATTGCTATGTAATATTCAGTACATGAAGGCCTTAGAATAAATACATACAGCCAAATCTGTCAGGAAGGACCAAGAGCTGGATGGTTAGGGGTCAGGACTGCAATGAGAAGAACAGCATTAGCACTCATCAATGCTAAACTCTCAGAAAGACCTCCTATCCCATCAAATCTCTTTACAATTTACAGCTGGGATTTCTTTAGTCAACTAAAGGATGTTTAATGCAAGATTATGGAGATGGGAAAGCAAAAAGAGAGAGGAGAGGAAGAGGAGAGAAAGGATGAAGAGGAGAGGAGAGGGGAAGGTAGGGGCAAGAAGCAAAAGAAGCTAACAGAGAGTTTCTAACACCTGCCCCATTTCTGTTTCCAGACCCATTCCAAGTCCCAACTACATTCATGGCTTCAAATTTTCTGAAATAGCCTCTTCATGTTTATAGAGACCCTCTTATTATGTAATGTGGTTCAACCTGATTTCCATTATCAGCAGCCCAAGAGACAAATTATTACATCCTTGTACCACACTACTAAATATCCCAGGATAAAGGGCATCATTAATCTCCTCTGATACAAACACATAAGCAGTTATTGTAACAGTTGAGGTAAAAAGGTCAGTTTGGGGAAGAAAGATTCAAAATGCTAGACTTGTGTGAGAACTTTTAGATTAAGTAATCATAAGTGAGAAAAAATCTACTGGACTCATCAGAATTCACAAAGGTACACATGCTAAAATATACGAACTCATTTCTTTTAATTCCCTTATTCTGGTGTGAATAGCCCTAGTTTTTCTTGAGGGCTCTTCCTGTGTCATGCCAAGATCCCCAGGTCAATGAAAGTGGCAAGAATCTGACCCACTGTGGTTTTGTTTGAAATGCAAATTGGCCCTGCCCATGTGGGCTTTTTAGGTTTGTCACTAAAATACTCCCCTGCCACTTTTGAGCCTCAAGCATTTGTAAAGAGTAGGGGCTTTAGTCCTGAGATATCAACTGAGTGCCTCACAGGGTAGGCCATGTTCTCAGGGTAGTGCTCAGGGACCCACACACTACTTCCTCCTCATAGCCACTGGAAGTTATTTTCTAGAAGAAAGTGTGCAGTCTCTCTCTCTCTCTCTCTCTCTCTCTCTCTCTCTCTCTCTCTCTCTCTCTCCTGCTTCTTAGGAAGCACCCACCTTACTCCATCTTAGCCCAGTCTTCTTTTCTCCTTTTTTTTGTTTTGCTGGGGTATTTTTTTGTTTGTTAGTTAATCCTCACCTGAGGACATTTTTTCATTGATTTTTAGAGAGAATGGAAGGGAGGGGGAGAGAGAGTGAGAGAGAAACATCAATGTGAGAGAGACACATCTACTAGTTGCCTTCTGCACTCACCCCAATCTGGGCTAGGGATGGAGCCTGCAACTGAGGTATATGCCCTTGACCAGGATTGAACTGGGACCCTTCAGTCTGCAGGCTGATGCTCTAGCCACTGAGCTAAACCTGCTAGAGCTGTTTTTTGTGTGTGTTGTTGTTGTTGTTGTTGTTATTGTTTAATGCATTTAGTCTTTTGGAAGCAAGAGTCAGGGAGTCTTATAGTTTCTACTTTTCCTGATCTGCCACATTCTTCTGGGGCTTTAAAGTACAGGGTATGAATGTGGGGAACAGAAAAGCAATGTAACAGAAAGAAGAAAATAATGTAAAAATTATTATTTTCAGCCCACCATCCTGTAGGCATTCACAGAATTTTCTTTGAGGAAAAAAAAATCTAAAATTCTTATGAAATACAAACTACAAGCTCTAAGGCTCCACACTAAAATGCCCCTGTGAAACTAAGAGGGCTCAAGGCAAGACTTGTTTGTGATCTAATGCAAATAATCGGGAGGTTTTCACGATGAAGGGTGTTTTTTTAGGAAGTTGTAGCTGGGGATCAATTTTGGGACTCTCGAAACAATGACAGTGACACTGGATAGTTCTGAAAGAAAGTTCTGTATTTTGACTTCCATTGACCAATTGACTTTTGTGAAAGAATGGGAACAGTATTCCAACGGAAAAGAGGAGCTTTGAGGGATCATAAATCATATATTCTGAAATAATAAAGCTTTAAAAGTACATATTTAAAAGAAAATGCTGATTTCCTGATAAAATATTAATACTGTGACTCAAATTAAGTCACTAGGTAGGAATGTAAAGCAGCCAAAGTTAGGGTGATAGCTTTAAGCTCTGAACAAAAAAATAGCATTTAGTTGATCGCCAGGCTACTCAACGCCTTTCCGGCCCGTTCTCCAGTTTCTGAGAATCTGATCATTAGGTCATAGGTGGAAATACTGAATAAATAAACCAGTCAGAGAAAGACAAGTATCACATGATCTCACTCATAGGTGAAATTTAATGAACAAAATAAGTTAATGAACAAAATAGATCCAGAGACATAGAAGCATGAATAGGTTGTGGAATCTCAGAGGGAAGGTGGGGAGGGTGGGTGGGTAGGAAGAGATCAGCCAATGAGCTTGTATGCATATATGCATAACCCATGGACTCAGAGGATAGAATGGTGAAGTCCTGAGACAGAGGTGGAGGCAGGCTAGAAGAGACCAATGGGGGCAGCGGGAGGGGGAGCAGGAGGACATATGTAATACTTTTAACACTAAAGATTCAAAAAAGAGAGAGAGAGAGAGATGGAAAAGCAGAAATAAAGGCCACTGGGTCCTAAACTGGAATTAGGAACTAGAAAGCAAATGTCTAGAAAAATATCTGATCTTGTCTATAAAAACACCTATTTCTATCATCTATATACCCTCCGGAGCCTCCTCTCTTATTTTGTATTATTTATCATTTTCTGTGGTTGTGATAAGTGACTTAAGATAAAAGAAGTTTTTGAGTCATATATTATTAAATACCATATTATAAAGATGCTAATATAATTTTTAATAGTATTCATACTATATAAAGACAGATTTTTACTTTTTCCATTTAACAAGTGATGCATACTGTTTCATTTACTTTGAATTAATTATGTAATAAAAAGCATGAGTTGTCAACAAATAAATTCAAAAATGATATATATTGTTTTCTGTTTAAAGAACTAATGGGTATTAAAAAGTAGATTAAAATTTAACTATGTTTCATACCATCAAAACATAAAACAAAACACTTTTTGGTGAATTATAATTTGGAGTTCTTGAAAACTGCATTTTAAAGAAACAACTGATTTATATTTTTAAATTTATGTTTTCATTCCTACTTGATGGGATGTAAATGTTCCAGGTTGATTTTTGGCAGCAGTTGCAAATAGCAGACTGAGACTATAAATACTTTTTATTCTTATAAATCAAAAGCCAAATTGGATTCAATTGTCACTACATGTTCAAGTACTAGGTAGACCATAAAAAAACATAGGAATAAATGCAGATATGTCAAGTTGCTGGAAGGGAAGATATAATATTGTAAAGATATTAATTTCCCCTACATTAAACTAGAATTTTCATTTAATACCCATCAAAATCCTTATAAGATTTTTTTCTTAGAACTTGATCATGTGATGCAAACTATTTCTAGGACAGAAAATATGCAAGAGCAGCTGGGAAATTTTTTAAGAGGTAGAATAATGATGAGGCCTTGCATTATCAGTTGATAAGTTATATTATACATCAATGGAAATTAAAACATTATGATAGTGGTGTGAGGACAGAGATATAGATCAAGGAAAAATTATAAGTTGCATAAAAACAGACCCATATTCATATATGAATGGGCTATGTATTAAAGAATGTATTTCAAGTTCAGAGTGCATAATATAAACAACTAAATAATGTGGAAGTCATTAGCTAGCTAATTCCAAGAAAATAAATAAATTGTATTCTACTTAACATTGGTTATATAAATAAATACTGTAAGGAATAAAAGCCTAAATAAAAATTATAAAGTGAAAGAAATTAGACAAAAATGTAAGAGAATATGCTTATGATTTTGTGATAGGAAAATCTTAAAATGAAAAACAAGTTCCAGAAAATGGGGGAGAGACATAAATTTTAATTCTTAAAATATTTGCATGATTGAATATAATTGTGAAGATTCAAGATAAAACATGCACAAAAAATAATAGCAACATATGTAAATAGAATAAGGCTTTAAAATAAGTGAAGCCAAATAATTCAATAGCAAAATGAGAAAAACATTTTAATAAAAAAATTGTAGACCAGGAAATATAGATGATCAAAAAACTGAGAAAGTAAACTAATACTAGATTAGAAAAAAATTGTAGGACAATAAAGGTATATATTCAACTATCAACTGGTAAAAACATAACTTAATTGAGTATCTAATGTTCAGAGTGTTGAGAACAAATATTTTCATGACTGAGATTATGGAATTTGAGGAACAAATTTTGATAGTATCTTATATTGGAATGTATAAAATGCAGTCCATTTTGATCAGCAATTCAATTTTAAGAAGCAGTTATTGAAATATTAGTATATTTGAAATGATAAGACAATAAACAATTTTTGTTAAAAAATTCTCAACATCTATTACACACATGCCCACATATGCATGTTATGTGTGTGCACAGCCAGATTCTCAAGCCTTGCCCTACATTTTCGGACTCACTAACTTTGGGGATGATATCCAGAATTTTTTATTTTTAAAATATTTCTCAGATATTTCTGTGCAGTCATACTTAAAATGTACTGGAGCTAAGACAAAAATAAAGACTTCTTATCATTTATATTGTTCATTAATTGAGAAATATTTATTGAATGCTTCTTATATACCAATCCCTGTTCTATCCTCTGGATATAGAAGTAGTGAATAAAATAACATTGGTGACTTAATAGAGCTTCTTTATTGGGAAAGAAAACAAAAGTATTGCAAAATATTCTCAAACCGAGGTGTGCATTTGTATTTTCTTATTCAGCAATACAAAATATATACCTACCTATCTTTAAAAGATACTAAACAGCTGTTATTCATATTGCAAAAAAAAAAAAGAATCATTAATGTATATCTGTTTTTTCTAGTTAGTGAGTAGTGTACCTCCCTAGGTTTCAAGAAACTATTCCAGAATATTCACATCAATTAAAGTGATCATGTTAGTGTTGCTTATGCCAGTAACAGACATTGATGAGTTCCCAGTGGAAGTAATTTATTTGAGAGGGGTTGGAGAGGAGGTTTGAGGGTATTAATGCTCCAGAACTCTAACCACACGCACAGTCAGCAGGTGACAGATGAAGCCTTGAGAAAAGATGAGTACACTCTCATAGTTGGATATTTGGTATTTAAATGGTGGGATGGTGGGTCTTAGATGCCCACTTCACTACAGGACCCAATATTTCAGCAAACATTAATTAATTGTTTCTGTGAAGGTGATCTGTAAATGCGGTTAATGTCGATAAACAGTTGACTATGAGTAAAGCAGATTACTCTTCAATGTGTGGGTTGGGCCTCATCCAATTAGTTGATGGCCTTAAGAGCAGAAACTGAAGTTTCCCACAGAATAAGAAATTCTGCCTTAGCAATGAAATATCAATTGCTACCTGAATTTCCAGCCTTTCCTATGGATTTCAGATGTCAGTCTCATAATTGCATGAGCCATTTCCTTCAAATCAATTGATCTCTCTCATAAATATTTTCTGATTCTCTGGGGAACTGTAACTAATTCAAATGTCAAGGGCCAGAAGAATACAAGTAAGGCATCAAAGCACCTGCTACAAACCATATTTATACCCATTTTTAAAAAATTAAAGGCAAAAAAGCATAAATCCTATTCTACTTCTGTCATAAAAACAACATATTCAGAGACCTTTTCAGTGTAAGTTTCATTTGAGCAGATGGGGACTAGAGTGGAAATCAGATAAATGCATCATGTCCAGACACTGCACTCAGCCAAACCCTGGTAGCTGACAAGACATTTATGACTACTATGAACATTCAGTTATGTATGTTGATGCATTTTTAATTGATTTCTAAATTGGAATTGTTTAAACACAGGGTTTATAAAGAACACTGCTATTTAACTAAAAATTAATAAACATATAACAGAAATAGGAAATGAATCGTAATGTAAGCAGATTATTTATCTGATTAAAAAACCTATGAAATTTTATTATATTCTTGGCATATATTGTTAAATTAACATTCTACATGCAAATTAATTATTTCGTTAAATAAAAGTATACTTGATATAGAAGCAAATATAGTTTTTTCTTCTTTTTTAAAAATTCTTTATTGCTTAAAATATTATATATGTCTCCTTTTTCTCCCTCATTGACCTCTCCCCAGCCCCTCTCACCTCCCCAAACATTACCTCACCCACCTCATGCCTTTGTCCATTCCTTATGCTCATATGCATGCATACAAGTCCTTTGCTTGATCACTTAACCACCCTCACTTCACCCTCTCCTGCCTTCCCTCTGAGGTTTGATGGTCTGTTCAATGCTTATCTATCTCTGGATCAATTTTTGTTCATCATTTTAAGTTGAGAGATAAAAACATATCCTCATATCAATTGATGCAGAAAAAGCATGTGACAAAAATCCAACATCCTTTCTGGATAAAAACCCTCAGCAAAGTGAGAATAGAAGGATCATACCTCAACATAATTAAAGCCTATGACAAACCTACAGTCAACATCATACTCAATAGGCAAAAACTAAAACCATTTCCCCTAAGAACAGGAACAAACAGGGATGCCCACTTTCACCACTCCTATTTGACATGGTACTGAAGTGTTAGCTATAATGATCAGACAAGAAGAAGAAATAAAAAGCATGAAAATTGGAAGAGAAGAAGTAAAACTGTCATTATTTGCAGATGACATGGTATTATACATAGGAAACCTTAAAGACTCCATTAAAAAATACTAAACTTAATAAATGAAACAGACAATGTAGCAGGATACAAAATTAACACCCAGAAATCTGTGGCTTTTTTTAATACACCAATAGTGAACTCACAGAAAGAGAAGCAAAACAAAAACAAAAACAATCTCATTTACCATTGCAAAAAAATAATCAAGATACCTAAGAATAAACTTAACTAAGGAGGTAAAAGATCTGTACTCAGAAAATTACAGGACATTGAAAAAGGAGATAGAGGAAGTCATAAACAAACGGAAGAATATACTGTGTTCCTGGATTGGTAGCATCAACATCATTAAAATTTCCATACCATCCAAAGCAACCTATAGATTCAATAAACTCCTCATTAAAATACCAACAGCATATTTCACAGACCTATAACAAACTCTCCAAAAATTCATCTGGAATAAAAAAAAGACTCCGAATAACTACAGCAATCCTTAGAAAGAAAAACAACGTTGGAGGGCTCATGATACAAATGTCAAGCTATATTTCAAGGCCACTGTTCTCAAAACTGCCTGGTACTGGCATAAGAACAGATATATAGACCTCAAGAACAGAACAGAGAACCCAGAAACCAACCCAATCCATTGTGTTCAATTAAAATTTGACAAAGGAAGCAAGAGTATGCTATGGAGTCAAGACAGTCTCTTCAATAAAAGGTGTTGAGAAAATTGGACAGATACATGCAAAATAATGAAGTTAGACTACCAACTTACACCATACACAAAAATAAACCAAAATGGATAAAGGACTTTAAAGTAAGATGGGAAACTATAGTTCTGTTTTTTACCCTTCTCATCTTCCCCTGCAACTCAGATAAAGATAAAATTGGCTATTGGGAGTTATATTTGTAGACATTTTACACACACACACACACACACACGCACAATGCAGCCCATCAATGGATTAGCATTTAGAAAATACTAAAGGCCTGGAGGACCTGGGAGGATTATACTAACATCTCTTTTTCATACGTATTCTGTCAGCCTTTGATGTATTATATTTCTTATTTGGAATACAGTAGGCATGGTGTAAAAACATATATTAAATGAATTCACTAAATTCTACTATTTTATTAGCTCCAAAAATACGATTCTACTTATGAAAACAATAATATGTGTACATATATAAAAGCTCTTGGTTTGAGGTGACAACTCAAATTTGGCTTTCAAATGTGCTATCCAGGACTCTAATGAAAGAAAGTGATAGTGAGTGTGCTTGAGCCAAAGACGTGAATAAGATTAATATGTATTTTAATATCATGGCCAACAAGATACTCTAAAAACACTTTGAAAACTCTTGACTGAAGGGGCCTGGAACTGAGAGCCGCAGGGAAACCATAGCAAATGAACTGTCATAGCGTATTGATTTCTGTAGCAAAGGTGCTAACCACCTGTTATGGACAGGATGTTTGTGTCCTCCCCAAAATTAAGAGATTAAAACCCTAATCGCCAATAAGATGGTACAGTGGTTCCCCCCTTACCTGCAGGGGATATGTTGTAAGACTCCCAAGTGGATGCCTGAAACTACAGATCTTACTGCATCCTATAAATATTGTGTTTTTTCTTATACAGACCTACCTATTATAAAGTTTAATTTATAAATTAAACTCAGTGAGAAATTAACAACTAATAATAAAGTAGAAAAATTATTATAATATACTGTAATCAAAGTAACCTGAATGTGCTCTCTGGTAAGCAATCTGATAACTGAGATGGCTATTTACTGACTACTGGTGGTTAACATATACAGCATGAATACACTGTTTAATTCTGGAATATTTATTGAATATTTTTAGACTGTGGTTGACCATAGGTATGAAAGCAAAACTTCTGGTAAGGGGGGTGACTCTATGAAGTTGGGCCTCTGAAAGGAAATTGGTCATGAGAATAGAGTGGGATTAGTGCCCTTATGAAAAGAAATGAGAGCATTCTCCTCCTCCTCCTCCTCTTCTCTTTTTATTGAATGCTAGTGAAAGAGCAAAAGAGAGATAGAAGCATTGATGCCAGAGCAAGACATGGATCTGCTGCTGTCTATATGGCCCCATACAGGGGATCAAGCCTGCAACCTGGGCTCTTACCAGAAATCAAACCTCTTCCTTCTCCTCCTCCCTCTTCTTTTTCTTTCTCTCTTTCTCTCTGACTCTCCCTCCTCTATGTGAGAACTCTCTACAAACCAGGCCAGTGCCTTGAAAATAAATTTCTGTTTAAGCCACTCAGTCTATGGTTTTCTGTAACAACAGTCAGAACTTAGTAAGGCAAGCCCAAACGACCAAATCTGAAGAAGTATTGATCTAAAATTGCTGATTAAGAGCTTGAGATAGAGGCAATGGCTCTAGCTAGTGAGCACAGACACCAGAGTTAGTAGCTTTCTTGATGTAAAGGACAATTAACTATTAGGGAACAGCTTGTATTTAAATTCCTACTAATAATAAAATGTTTAGGCTTCATAAATTTCAACCGATTCATGTGTAAATAATTCTGATCTCATACATATTCTACTTCTTGGATTATTAGTAACTTGTTGAATCTTACTCATGGCTGGTATGTAATGAAAAACACAACTACCAAATAATCTAATGGGTTAGAGTGCCTTTTAAAGAGATAAATACATACTAAATTTCCTCCTGTTAAAAAAGCTTCAAAAGTTATGTAACAGTCCTCCACTATAAAACCCAAATATGGATGAGTTGCATTAGGCTAAAAGGTCTAATAACAAAACTATGAATTTTAATTAACCCTCAAAATGGAATTTAATCTTATATAAAATAACAAGACACCTTTTATAAACTTCCCTTTGGTCTTTCATTTACTCATGGCAAGAGCAATTTTCTAAGTTTTTATTTCTTAAGGAAAACAACATAGCACATTTACACAACTATAATTTTGAATAGACTGCTTGATTAAAAATTATAAAAATATTATAAATGTAACATTTTTAGAACTCAGCATTTATGATTTTTAAAATAACAGCTTAATATGTGTAATATATATACACACACACACACACACACACACACACACACATACACACACTAGGGGCCCGGTGCACAAAAATTTGTGCACTCAGGAGATCCCTTAGCCCGGCATGTGCCCTCTCCCAGTCTGGGACCCCTCTGGGGATGTCCACCTGCTGGCATGTCTGGTCAGCCTGGGTGAGGCGCTGATGGCTGTTTGCAGGCTGGCCAAGTCCCCCAGTGTGGACCCTCAACCCATTGGGGTGTGGCCATCCTGGATGCAGGCCTGAGGGCCGTTTGCAGACTGCCCACAGTCCCTTCAGGTTTTGGGTCCCTACTGGGGTACCTGGCCAGCCTGGGTGAGGGGCTGATGGCTATTTTCAGGCTGGCCAAGCCCCCCAGTGGGGACCCTCAACCCATTGAGGTGTGGCCAGCCTGGGAGCGGGCCTGAGGGCTGTTTTCTGGCTTTCAGGCTGTCCACAGCTCCCATTGACCCTACGTCCCAGCAAGGTTGGCTGGAAGCAGGTTTCTGGGGTTTATTTATCTTCTATAATTGATACACTGTTTCTTTAAGCCGAGGCCTAGATTGGTAACAAAGTTGCCTGTCTGCTTCAGCTCATGGCTTCTAAAATTGAAAGAATGTTGCCTTAGTAGTCGGACCCAGGCGAGGCTTCTATAATTGAGACAATGTTGCAAATCTGTTGTTGCCTGGAGCTGGGAGAAACCCAGCCGGCCAGCAAACAGTTTTACTCCTGCTGCAACAGAAGCTTTCTGTTTACTGCAGCTCTGTGAGTGCTGGCGTCCATCTTGGCTGGGTTAATTTGCATACAGTCGCTCTGATTGGCTGGTGAGTGTGGCTTAGGCATCCCAAAGAAATGGTCAATTTCAATATTATACTTTTATTAGATTAGATATCTTATATAGTTTTCTATATATAAAGATGCATGCATTCACTTGTTTCAATTTTTAAATTTTTTTTATTGTTTAAAATATAACAAAGAGTAGTACATATGTCTTCTTTTTCTTTCCCCCTTGATGTTCCCCTGGACTACCCTATCTCCCAGTGTCTTCTATCCCTTGGTTATGCTTATATGGATGCATACAAGTCCTTCAGGTGATCTCTTATCACAACACCAACTCTACCCGGCCTTCATGCTGTAGTTTGAAAGTCTATTTGATGCTGCTCTGCCTCTGTATCTATTTTTGTTCATCAGTTCATAATAGTCTTTATTATCCATAAATGAGTGAAATCATGTGGTATTTTTCTTTCATTGACTGGCTTATTTCACTTAGCATAATGCTCTCCAGTTCCATCCATGATGTTGCAAATGGTAAGAATTCCTTCTTTTTTACAGCAGCATAGTATTCCATTGTGTAGATGTAGCACAGTTTTCTAATCCATTCATCTGCTGATGGGCACTTAAGCTTTTTCCAAATCTTAGCTATGGAAAATTGTGCTGCTATGAACATAGGGGTGCACATATCCTTTCTGACCAGTGTTTCTAGTTTCTTGGGAAGTATTCCCAGGAGTGAGATCACTGAGGAAACTCCATACTATTCTCCACAGTGGCTGCACAAGTCTGCATTCCCACCAGCAGAGTACTAGAGTTTCTTTTTCTACACATCCTCGCCAGCACTGGTCATTTGTTGATTTGTTGATGATAGCCATTCTAACAGGTGTAATATGATATCTCATTGTTGTTTTGATTTGCATCTCTCAAATCATTTGCATGTTTTTATATGTCCCTTGGCTTTCTGAATGTCCTCTTTTGAAAAGTGTCTATTTAGGTCCTTTGCCCATTTTTTGAGTGGAATGTTTATCTTCCTTTTGTTAAGTTGTATGCGTTCCCTATAGATGTTGGAGATTAAACCCTTATTGGTGATAACATTGGCAAATATGTTCTCCCATGCAGTGGCTTTTCTTGTTATTTTGTTGATGGCTTCTTTTGCTGTGCAGAAGCTTTTTATTTTGATGTAGTCCCATTTGTTTATTTTCTCTTTAGTTTCCAATGCCCTAGTAGCTGTAATGGTGAAGAAATTGCTTTAGTATATGTCTGAGATTTTGTTGATTTTGGATTCCTCTAGTATTTTTATGGTGTCCCATCTTACATTTAAGTCTTTTATTTTTGTGTATGGTGTATGTTGGTGGTCTAGTTTCAGTTTTTTTGCATGTATCTGTTCAATTTTCCCAACACCATTTCTTGAATAGACTATCTTGACTCCATTGTATGTTCTTGCCTCCTTTGTCAAATATTAATTGAGCATATAGATTTGAGTTGATTTCTATTCCATTGATCTATATGTATGTTCTTGTGCCAGTACCAGGCAGTTTTGAGAACAGTGGCTTGTAATACAGCTTGATATCTGGTATTGAGATCCCACGTACTTTGTTCTTTCTCAGGATCACTGCAGCTATTCAGGGTCTTTTTTATTCCAGATGAATTTTTGGAAAGTTCATTCTAGGTCTGTGAAATATGTCGTTGGTATTTTAATAGGCAGTGCATTGAATTTATAGATTGCTTTGGGTAGTATGGACATTTTAATGATGTTGATGCTACCAATCCATGAACATGGTATGTTCTTCCATCTGTTTATATCTTCCTCTATCTCTTTTTTCAATGTCCTGTAGTTTTCTGAGTAGAGGTCTTTTACCACTTTAGTGAAGTTTATTCCTCTTTCTATTAGTTTGCTATTGGTGTATAGAAATGCCATAGATTTCTTGGCATTAATTTTGTATCTTGCTACATTGCTGAATTCATTTATTAAGTCTAATAGTATTTTGATGGAGTCTTTAGGGTTTTTTATGTATAATATTATGTCATCTGCAAATAGGGACAGTTTTAGTTTTTCTTTTCCAATTTGGATGCCTTTTATTTTTTCTTGTTGTCTAGTCACAATAGCTAATACTTCCAGTACTATGTCAAACAGGAGCGATGAGAGTGGCATCCCTGTCTTGTTTCTGTTCTTAGGGGAAATGATTTTAGTTTTTTACTATTAAATACGATGTTGGTTTTTGGTTTGTCATATATGGCTTTTATTATGCTGAGGTATGATCCTTCTATTCCCACCTTGTTGAGAGTTTTTATCAAAAATGGGTGTTGGATTTTGTCAAATGCTTTTTCTATATCAATTGATTTGATTATGTGGTTTTTATCTCTCAGTTTGTTTATATGATGTATCACGTTTATTGATTTGTGGATATTGTACCATCCTTGCATCCCTGGAATAAACCCTACTTGGTCATGGTGTATGATCTTTCTGATGTACTGCTGGATCCAATTTGCCAGGATTTTGTTGAGGATTTTGGTATCTATGCTCATTAGGGATATTGGCCTGTAATTCTCTTTCATTGTGTTGTTTTTATCTGTTTTTGTTATTAGGGTGATGCTGGCATCATAGAATGAGCTTGGAAGTGTGCCTTCCTCTTGAATTTTTGGAATAGTCTGAGGAGGATAGGTTTTAGTTCTTCCTTGAATGTTTGGTAAAACTCCTCTATGAAGCCATCTGGCCCCGGGCTTTTGTTTGCTGGAAGCTTTTTGATTACTGCTTCAATTTCTTCCATAGTTATTGGCCTATTGAGATTTTTAGATTCTTCCTGATTGAGTTTTGGAAGGTTGTATTTTTCTAGGAATATGTCCATTTCTTCCATGTTGTCCAGTTTGTTGGAATAGAGTTATTGATAGTATTTTTAACAATCCTTTGTATTTCTGTGGGGTCTGTTATTATATCTCCTCTTTCATTTCTGATTTTGTTTATTTGGGCCCTCTCTCTTTGCTTCTTGGTGAGCGTGGCTAGAGGTTCATCAATCTAGTTTATCCTTTCAAAGAACCAGATCTTGGTTTTGTTGATCTTTTGTATTGTTTTTTGTTTTGTTTTTGTGTGTGTGTGTTTTTTGTTGTTGTTTTTGTTTTGGTCTCTATGTTGTTTATATCTGCTCTGATCTTTATGATTTCTTTCATTCTCCTTATACTGGTCTTTTTTGTTGCTCTCTTTCTAACTCTTTGAGTTGTAGCATTAGGTAATTTATTATCATTGTTTCTTGTTTTGTTGTTGTTGTTTTGTGGTTTTTTTTGCAGTAGGCTTGTAGAGCTATGAACTTCCCTCTCAATACTGCTTTCATTGTTTCCCATAGGTTTTGGATTGTTGTGATTTCATTGTCATTTGTTGCTATGATTTTTTTTTATTTCTTCTTTGACCTCTCTGGTAACTCAGTCAATTGTTTAATAGCATGCCATTTAGTCTCCATGTGTTTAATTTTTTTGGATTGTTTTTATTGTAGTTGATTTCCAGTTTTATGCCATTGTGATCTGAGAAGATGCTTGATATGATTTCTATCTTCTTGAATTTGAAGAGACTTTGCCTGTGACCCAATATATGGTCTATCTTTGAAAATGACCCATGTGTACTTGAGAAAAATGTATATTCTGTGGCTTTAGGGTGAAATGTTCTGAAGATATCAGTTAATTCTATCTGATCTAGTGAGTCATTTAGGATTCATGTTTCTTTGCTGATTTTTTGTTTAGAGAATTTGTCCAATGTTGATAGTGGGGTATTAAAGTCCCCTACTATGATTGTATTGCTGAAAATCTCTCCCTTGATACCCTCCAGAAGTTTTCTTTTATGTATTTGGGTTCTCATGTATTGGGTACATATATGTTTACCAGAGTTATTTCTTCTTGTTGGATTGTTCCCTTTAGTATTATGAAGTGGCCTTCCTTATCTCTTTTTATGTTCTTCACTTTGAGATCTAACTTGTCAGGTATAAGTATTGCTACCCCAGCTTTTTTCTCATTTCCATTCACCTGAAAAACCTTTTTCCATCCCTTCACCATCAGTCTGTGTGTATTTTTTTTTTTTTTTAGAGGTGTGTTTCCTGTAGACAGCAGATATATGGGTCATGATTTCTTACCTACTCAGTTACCCTATGTCTTTTGATTGGGGCATTTAATCCATTTACATTTAGAGTTATTATCAATAGGTATTTGTCACCGTTTTTATTCTTTACTCTTGTATTCCTTCTTGTTTCCTATATGTATTTTTTACAGCAGACCCTTTAATGTTTCTTGCATTGCTGGTTTGGTAGTAATAAACTTTCTTAATCCTTTTTTGTCTGTGAAGCTCCTGATTTCACCCTCAATTTTGATTGATAGCCTTTCTGGATTAGTATTCTTGGATTCAGAGCCTTGCTTTGCATGACTTTGTATATTTCATTTCATTCCCTTCTTGCCTGTTGTGTTTCTTCTGAGAAATCAGTTGCTAGTCTGATGGGGGATCCTTTGTAGATAACTTTCTGTCTCTCTCTGGACACTTTTAAGATTCTTACTTTGTTGTTGGTGTTTGCCAATTTAATTATAATGTGCCTTGGCGTTGGTCTTTTGGGGTTCAATTTGTTGGGAACTCTATGAGCTTCCTGGATTTGTGTGAGTTTCTTTTTCCCTATATCAGGAAAGTTTTCTGTCATTATTTCTTCAAACAGGTTTTCTATTTCTTACTCAGTTTCCTGTCCTTTTGGCACCCCTATTACACCAGTGTTGTTTCTTTTTGTGTTATCCCAAAGTTCTCTTAGGGTCTCCTCCTGCTTTTTAATTTTTTTTTCTAAAAGCTGCTCTGCTTGGGTATTTTTTTCTACCTTGTCTTTAGCTCATTGATGTGGTCCTCTACTTTTTCTAGTCTACTGTTGATGCTTTCTATTGAGTTTTTTATAGCAGTAATGTCATTTTTTATTTCTTCTTGGTTCTTCATTTCCTCTTGATTTTTACACATATTATTGAATTTGTCTTCCATTCTTTTCTACCTTATGACCACTTCTCTGAATTCTTTCTCTGACAGGTTGCTTGCCTCCATTTCATTCGCTTCCTTTTATGGTGATGCCTGCTCTTCTTTCACATGCAGGCTGTTTCTTTGTCTCCCCATGATCTCTCTTCTTCAGGTGTCTGGTTATGTAGTTCTCTCTCTCCTCTCCATGAGGGGTTGCAGGGCTCCTCTGAATCCACATGCTCGTGCTGCTTGGGGACTGGGGTTCCCGAGTTCACAGTTGTTCACTGGATGTTGTTGTATATTCCTGGGATTTTCAGGCTTCTGACAATATTCACTTTCTTCTTCAAAATGGTGTGGTCTCCACGCCAGAGCCGGTCGCTCTGGGAGGGATCCCAGAAGCAGTAAGGCTGCTCAGTCAGGGGAACTCCATTCAGCAATCCCCCACAGTCCCCTGGAGTATAGTTGTCCCTCAACTCACAAACACTCCCTGTGTGACCACACACTCTCCCTTCATTCTCTCACTCATGCACTATCTTGCAGTCTGCCTTCCCATTGGCAGCCATCTTCCTTCTCTCCTTTTCAATTTTTTAAGGAAATGCCATCATAGGTGGTTAGATTTGTGATATATATGTATATACATACACACATATATACACATATACACTGTATATGTAAAGTTGAGACATATGTATATATACACATATACATGCATACATGTATGTATTACATAATATGTACTGTGTATATACATAAGAAACAAGATATGCATATATGTGCATAATAGGAATATGTAATTTACATATATGAAATTCAGAATATATACTCAGGGATAGCAAGGCCCTGAATCCTTTATTTTACTGAGAAACAACTGAGAAAATAAATGACTTAATTAAAGTTGCAATAATGAGAAAACAATAAAAACCCAAGTGTTATACTTTCAGCCCAGTGTTTTTATCACTTATTATTCTGATTTTACATCTTGGATTTCATAGAGAACAAAGTATAAAAACTTCCTTTTACCCCAGCTTTCAGGTGACTTGTCTGCTGAGATTTGCCTTCTTTGCAGTTTGGATTCTTATAAGGCTCTGTTTTGGAAGTACCAATTGCCATCCTAATGCAACTTACAGATCATGCAGATAGCCAGCCTCTCATAAATCATGTAAAGTACCTGAAAATATGATTTATGAGCTAAGTTATGGGAAATGGGTTCTTTAATATTTTTAACCCTTCAGAATATTGTTACCTACCAGAGTCTCCTTCTCTGACTGAAGGGAAGGTGTGTCTTAATGTTTTCATCCCCAACAGCCACTACCTCCACCCCCAACTAACACTGACTTTTGCCCATTCACCTTCATCCAGAAGGAAGTGGCAACCTCTGGAAGTCATCAACTTAGTGTGAATTCTAGTTTCAAACTCTTACTCCACTGTGGCTCTTACAGACTAGGGTCCTGAGGCATTGCTTCACATGGTAATTAAAGAGCTGCACTTAATAGCATCTGACTGTAGAATTGAAAGAACAAGAGTATTACACCTGGTTGCAGAAAGCAGTCCGTGAACTAACCCAGAAAACCCAAGATGAAACTAACTTAAAGCATATGCCTTGTTGAAAAGGAACATGGGGAGGGGGGGTGTCTATAATATGCAGTAAGTAAGGCCCATAACTCACTGGGGTCTCCAATGAGTTACAGGTTCAATCCATATTTCACAACATGGTCACGCAGGTTTTTAAATCACTGTGGCTATCAACCCTCTTCTTTGTTTGGAAGAGTTTATAAGAAAAACACAGCTCAATATGCATTGATATATTTACATATACAAATAGAATTCATATACCAACAGGATTTTTTTTGCCCCCCTCCCTTATGGTTCAATATATTATTGCTTCACAAACCAACAAATTTAAAACAATTTCCAATTTCTTCCACAAATACCTCATGGCTAAATGTTATTAATGCATTTGTCAGAAAGGCACAAATTCAAACATTGCTCAGTTAGGGAAGAAGAATACCCAGTGTGATTGCTTGCAATCAGTCTCAGCAATCTATATTTTCTTCACGGAGGTGAAAGTTTATCTCACCATAGAACAACAGTTATCATTTTGTTTCTACCATTCATCAACTCTGATATTTCAGAGCCTCAAATCATCACTTTCTGGAGCTACAGAGTAAGCAAGCTGTTGACTATTTTCTTTTGAACACATTCCTTTTTTTAAAAAAAAGTCTTTCCTGCACATTATGGGTTTATCTTCTGTCTGGGAGAGAGACGCTAATAAATCACATTTGCTTTCAGCTATCATAGATTATTAGGCTTTTGTAATCATAAAATAAACCCAATAGACTATTGCTATTTTCAGAAGATTGAAAATCACTAGGTATTTTCTTCTTTGTATGCATATGTGAGTTCCTCATTTTTCAGGAGGGGACTGTGTTGCATTTAGACTCTGTCAGCATATTGCTTGTACAACAATAATGCTCCCAATGAATTGTGGTCCAGGGGTGGGAGCGGCAGCACAGGAAACAGAGTTCAAAAACAACAGGGCTCTAGCCTGCCTCTGCCATCCTTAAATTAAAGAGCCTGAAGTTTATTTCACCATGTGCACCTCTCAGATTCTCTTTCACCCTTTCTCTTTCCATAGCCAATAATTGCTGGTAATCTTTTGCAGAACAATGCTTTGAAATCATTTCAGGTTTAAGCAAGTACACGAAGGCCATCAACCAGAATGAAGCCCCTAAAGGAGATTTATGTAAATTCTTTCTCAACACAATTACTGCAATTAGATACACATATACCTTTGTGTCCTTAATATCATAATTTTCACAGGGCAATGATCTAAAGGAGTTCCTTACTAGAAATAGATCTAAAACACAGGGTTACAATGACATTCTCAACTAAGCTAATTGTGTGAGCTGGGAACGGGATAATGAGGACAGATGTCAAGGTCAATATAATTCCTAATTTCTGAATCTGGGTTACTATTTCCAAGGACCTCGCATATACGTTACAATGTAAACTGTCACTAATGGAAAATTCAGCTTTGGTTTTCTGGCATGACTATAAGAGTTGCATTTTCCCAATTGTGTCCCAAAGTGAAGTTAACTTGTCTAAGGAACAAAACAAAACCTCCTTTCTTGTTGACTCCTCATCGTATCGAAAGATGCAGATGTGAACAACAAAAGAAGCACTTGGCATGATCACTGGAAATGTGTGCGTTCTGAAATGCAGCTCATAAAAATCCTATCTAGCCCTTTGGGAGGAGACAGGCACAACAGGGGACAAATTCCAGGAGGAACTGTGGGGATGGAGCATTTGCATTTCTAGTAGTCCTGAAATTATTAGATAGGTATTTTCTTGGATCTTGTTTTCTTATCAGCTGCAGACTGTCTGTACATCTGTGTCATAATTGTGATGGAAGGATCTTATTCCAAATGGCATTCATTTTAAGATTTTCATGCCTAAGTTGCTGGATGATCATGTTTCAAAGTGACATGAGTATTTCATAAATAGTGTTTTAGAACTCTATTCACCCATCTTGATTAGGATAAATCAACAAAGGTAGAGAGGTGCTGATTAAAAGGCATGCTCTAATGGAAAATTATTTCAGAGCCAAAGTTAATAAAAACTACTCAACTAAACAGATTTAGGGGGGAAGCTGGCATGTAATATAAAATAATAGTCTCTCTCTCTCTCTCACTCTCTCTTTCTCATGTACACACACACACAGAATTATTAAATAATAATGCATACTTACCATGTATTTTATGTTACAGAAAGCCTATCTTTATTCTAATCCATTTTTGTAAATGTGCTTGTTGAAGAAAATTCTACATAACACAGTATTTCAATATTCCACAGGGTGTGCGGATGGTCAACTTTCTGAGTTGTAATTGTCCAACAGGTTTCTGGAACTAATTGGCTCATTCAGAGTCGTCTCCTGCCTTAGGCTTGACTGACTCTTCCCTCTCTACAGTATTCCACTGCCAGTCTGCCTCTGTCTATCCTGACTTACTCCACGTTGACACTGTTTCATTCCACAAAAAAATCCTTTCCTTGTGGAACCAAATATTTAAAATCCTGATTTAAAAAACACTTTTTAAAGTCAACAAAAAAAAGAAGGAAAAGGAAAAGGAAAATTTTCCATTCCTTTTTCCATATACTGACAGCTTGCCTCTCTCCATTTTTCATCCAAATAGGCAGAGCTTGTAAATTCTGTCCAGAAGACACGGACTGAAAGAATTAATCAAATTGTTGTTTATGAGCTGCTCTGAGCAGATTTAATGTTGTGTTGACAACATGATCTGCAAATTATCTATCAACATCCACAGACATACACGATAAGCCAGGCCAATTGGATACCTTTGGACACAAGAGGACTGTGTATTTCCTAGTCTTGCTTCCAAAACTAAGACCTTTTGAAAAAGTCTTCGCCAATATTATTCGCAATCTCATTACTGCAGATGAATTTCTTTTGCAATTTATTTTGGACAATGCCAGTTTTATTTCTGCCACTTACAAGTCAAATTTCTTAACATAATCTGACCACAAGTTTTTACCCCATCCCTATTTGTCTACTCCACTCCAAACACCCTATATTCCAATTCACCACCAGAATCCAATTAATTATTATATTTTTCCATTCTTGAATTTTTATTTGCTATAGTTTCTACTCTTTTGAGATTTCTTGTCTGTTCATACATTTAGATCATATTTTCTATTAATGTTTTAACATATTTCATATTAATTCTTCAAACATTCATATTAGTTGCTTTACAGCTTGTCTGCTAATTCTCATAGCAGTGCACTTTGGACTTATTTCTAACAGTTGTTTACTTGTTTTCTCTTTACTTGAATTTGTTTTGCACTTTCCCATTTCTTTTCATGTTGAGGGTGTGTGTGTGTGTGTGTGTGTGTTTTATTATGTACTGGATGTTATGAACAATATTGTAGATTCTAGATCATCTTCTTTTCCCCTGAATGGTGTTTATTTTTATTCTCATGGGAATTTCAATCATGGTGGTCATCTCTAAATGAGTCTCTGCATCTAAAACATTTCCCCAGGTTCTTTAATATTGTAAACTCTACCTCCAAACACCCACTTCTAAAGATCTTATCAGGGTTTGATTTTGGCTTGGGTAAGGCTGCTCCAGAGTAGATCTAGCTCAAAGGTGTGGACTTTTCTCCTGAGGAAAAGTAATTCCTAAGGAGCCCTCCTCTCTGGTATCTTAACTAGATTCCTAAAGTGCTAGGGATATTTTTCTACTCTAGCTTCTTCAGAATTCCATTGTCCCTCAGCATTATTCTATCTTTGGTATCCCTTTCTGGTAAACCTAGGTAATTTCTTTCTGTGTTTGTGCACCCAAGGGAAAGTCAGGAACTCACGGGGAATGCCTGTCCCACAGAATTACCATCACAAAGAAATTCTTTATCTCCAGCACCCTGCCTTGCAAATTCCCACTTCTTCAGGAGCCTGTACTCAAATCTTAGCTTCTTCAGCTCAGCAGGAACAATTATTCTTCTCTTGAATTATAGCTACTTATACCACAGATGGAAGTATGTCTGAGGAAGAGAACCAGTGAAATCATGGGGCTCCTCTTGCAAATTTCCCTTTCTGGGGATTACATTTTGTGCTGCCTATTGTCTAGAGCCTCTAACCCAATGATTTATGCGTTCTTCCAGTTTATTGACCATTTTTGGTTTATTATACTAAAAACTGATAATGATGTAACTAGAGGCTTGATGCATGAAGATTCGTGCAAGAATGGGCCTTCCTTCCCCTGGCTGCCATAACCGCCTTTGCTCCAGTCAGAGCCACATTTCCACCTTCCCATGCTGCCCAGAGGCCCTGAGAGGCTGGGGCAGTGAGGATACATGTGTCCCATGTATCCATGAGGATCAGTGCCTGTGTATGCAAATTAACCAGCCATCTTTTGGGGGGTTAATTTGCATACTCACTTCTGATTGACTGGTGAGTGTTGCAAAGGTACAGTCAAATGGCATCTTTCTCTTTTATTAGTGTAGATGGTCTAGTATAATACTCCGTTATATTATCAATACAGTGTTCTTTATAGTTTTTAAGCAAAGGAAGTTCAGTGCAGATATTTCATGCTTTATGAACAAGGCTAATTAGCCTCTTTTCTAACCCGAATAGGTTTGTTGTGTTGGAAGTCAATGTAATGATTCTGCCTACTAGTGTGATTTAGATTTGCCAAAATAGAAAGCTTGTTTCTGAACATTCCTTTACCTATCAATTAGAAAGCTTCCAGATTGGTTTTCCCTTTGGTTCATAATTCCTATTACACTCATTTCTTTCATTGTTACAATAAATGTAGGATCCACTCCTGCAATAGAAACCAGTTAAAATTCAGGTTGGCACATATATTTGAGGGTGTGAAGAAAAGAGTGGCATAAGCCCTAGATTCAGAGTTAAGAGAAAATTGCTTCCCAATGGCTTAGTTTTCTCATCTGTAAAGTGTGCAACCAATCAATGATTCTCTCTCGTCATTGATGTTTCCATCTCTCCCTCTCTCTTCCTCTCTCAGAAACCAATAAAAAACATATTTCAAAGTGTTTATTCTTTATTAATATTTTATATTAAATACCACCCCTCTGCTCTCTAGTTGTCATATCTCATAGTGAAAACTGGATAATGTCAAGAAATTTCCTTATAAAACCCAGATTTTCAAATAACTTTCAACCTTGACTGTCAAATCCACTTGTCTTTTATGTAAGATGGTGGCAAATCTTCATATGTGAATAACAATAGCTGGTGCTTATGGAGTACATGTGTGAGGAACCATTCTCAGGAATTTATGTGCATTATCTCATTAACTCTTTGACACTCCTATGTAGTAGAAACCATACTTATTCTGTTGTAAAGCAAGTGAGAGTGGTTATCAAATCTGCTGAAGGTCATACAACTTTTACATAACAAAGTACAGTTTTGAACTCAGGTGCATTTTATCCTAACACATGGGAATTAGGACAGAAAAATCTTCAATCTGTTGGCAGAGACTCAAATAAGTCTTGGCAAATTAAAATACGGGAAAGTGATGCAGGTTGCATTTGCTAGGGAGATTGACACTGTCTGTTGACTATAGTACTACACATTGGATTTTGTGTTATATTAGTATTAATGATAATAATGAATTTCACCCATCTACTCAGCAATTATTTATTGGTCTTATACTGTGTTCCAGGCACACAGCAGATACTGTTAAAGAGAAAGGAGAAACATAGTATAGGATTTCAAGGAACTTACACTCTATTGAAGGAGAAAGGCAAGTGAATTAATGATAATTATGGCCCAAATCTTGAATCTCTCTATATGTAAACTTAATTTTTATATTTATTGGGAAGTGACCAAAATCATCCCTGCCCAAATATGTAACCTCAAATAATTGAGAACCTATTAAGTGATGACATTCTTTTAAAGTGAAGTATTAGCATTGCAAATTTAAAGCTATCCATAAATTTTGATAAAGTGATAACACAGAACAATATATACTGCCATAATGCCACAGGTATTTCAGAAAGACATCAGAATTTGAGAAACTTGGTTTGTTTTTTTAGAAAGGACAGTATAAATTATTCCCATTTTGGTAGATTATTTGTAACTGGTTAGATAAAGTCAGATATACTAATTATAATAAACAAAGAAATGAATATTTTTTTTGTACTGGACAATATTGTTCTTCCCTACATTCTTTCCCATCTTTTCCCATCTTATGTAGTCTTTAAAAGACCTACTCATTCAGAATAATTCCATTCTCTTTGCCATAGTGGGATCCAATCAGAAAGCTGTTGTCAGTGAATAAACATGGATTAAAATGAAATGCTCAGGAGGATGTGACAGCCATTCAACTGCTATGTAAGGAGGGCATTTTAGGATGAGGGCACAATCAAAACCAAACAACACTAGGCCCTTGATGACATTGTTTCATATCTAGTTTAAGTCTACCATAGTCTCACCCTTTATGTAAACTAGCAATTCACCCTCTGTTTAAGCCAATTCACGTGGAATTTCCTTTCACAGCTAGCAAACTCAGTTATGGAGTATTGTGAAACTGTCAAAGTGTTCTCACCATGTAAAAGAAATGATAATTATGTGACCTGATAGAGATAATAGTTAATGCTATAATGGTAAAAATATTGCAATCCATAAATGTATCAAATCAACACTCTTTACACTTTAAACTTATGCAATACTGTATGTCCATTACTAGTATATCACAATAAAAATAATAATCAGTTTTTCTGATGTCTTCCCCTAAATTAATGCTTTATGGTAATGTGTATTCGTGGTTAACAAGTAAATTTGTTGACATCTGAGTCTTTGAGAAAACTCAGTGTGGTAGCAATCCTTCAGGGGAGCTTCTAAGGATTCCTGTTGTCTGGTACTTGTACCATTAAAAGTTTCTTCCCACATTGCAGCAGGACCGGCTATGACCAATAGTAGAAATGACTGTCATTTCCAAGGCTAAGTCATAACAGGCATTAAAGCTGCTATCTTCATCTCTTGGATCTCTCCCGCTGGGAGAATATATTTAAACATCCCTGCCAGTGTCTCATACGAAGAAGAAAAGAGAGGAAGTCAGACCTACCACCAGTAGCCAGGGTCAGTTTGCCAGTTATGTGAGTGAGCCAATTTGGAAGCCAATTCTCCCATCCCAGTCAAGCCTTCAGATGACTAGAACCCAGCATGGTTTTCACTGCAGCCTTGTTAAAAATCTGAGCCAGGACCACCAGCCAGCCATTTCTGAATTCTAGAACTACAGACATGATAATACATTTTAGCTGTTTTAATTTGCTAATGTCTGAAGTAAGAAGTGACACAGGAATAAATAACATGTAATCATCAAGTATTTTATAAACATATGGTTTTTATAAAAAGAGAAATAAAATACTAAATTACATGTTCCTGGTTACAAAAAGATTACATTATTAGAAAGAAATGAATAACCCAAATGAAGAAAGCACATTCCCTTGCATATAGTTGACACTTAAAATGCACTATTAACTGAGAGACTTATACACAGTGGTCTATTAAGGAAGGCTAAATAGTATATTTTAATAAACAGATATTAATTTAATCAAATGCCACCATTTCCTATAACCAAAAATTATGTAACATGTTTATAAGAGTGGATGAACATAAAAACTAATTTCAGTTATGTTTAAAAATTTATAACACATCTTAAGGTCTTTAGTTCCCATGTAGAAATTGAAAATCTCTTATAATTGGACTAATATATGATTTCTGGCTCATTGATGAACAGTTTACATTTTAGGGTTATAGCGGCTGCCCTAGGGGTGATTTGAAAAATTCCAAAAAGAAAGAGAGTTGATACAGTGACCAATCAACAACCAATAATTGTATATAACTAATAATTGAAATGTAAAGTGATTTGCTCAAGAATTCTTAGGATTTAGCTAAAAGTCAGGAAACAAAAATATATGTTGTTCCCTCCAGATAGAAGAATGGGAGAAATAGTATAGAGTTTTGCAAAGATTTATATGAATGGAGAATGTAAAACAAGGTATTTCGCTTACCTGCACAGTAGCCACATAAAGCATATGAACTAGAAACTGAGGATCCTTTCAACATAAAACAAAATTTTGATATATATGTTTGCTGAGTTATACAAGATAATTACTATAATATGTAAAAATGAACTCCTATAACATGGTCAGTAATTTGCTACCTCTGAGAACATCTAATACCAATGATTTCATTAAGCTATTAGACTGTCTTTGATTAAAATTAACAATGGGTGTTACACCATCTGTCAATGGAAGCTTTTTGCCAGAGCAACAGGTTAAAATACTGCAGTGTTGTCTCACTTAGCACTGCTTCCATATGAAACTTGTAAAAAAAAAAAGAGCTTCCTCCGTCCAACAGTTGGAAAACTCCACTTCTGAGATAAAGAGGTTGTGTTCATCATGATGAAAAGTGCAATATTATGAAGGAATTTGCAGCAATAATAGGATGTACATGGAAATATGCCAAGGACACTTGAATAAATGGGTCCAGACACTGATTTACATTTTAAGCTTCTCTTCAAAATGAGGCATTGCACTCTTGGCTGCTACCTAACTTGTGTGTGGCTTTTCAGCTTTAGATAATCACATAGTTATGCTTTCTATTTTCTTCTTTTGTTTTCCAACAAAAGAAATGACATTCAGAAATAAAAACTCAGAGAAGAACTGACTACAGCCAGGTTCTCAAAATCTAATTTTCCTTTTTAAGATTTAAGGTTTATTTTTTAGCAGAAATAAAAATAACAACTTGCAGGGTATGAGGTGCAGCAAAAAGCAATTTACTTATATCGACTCACTTGACTCTAACAAGAACACTAAGGAGTAGTTTACTATACTTATCCCCATTTTACAGATAAGGAAACCAACCTATCAAAACATTCAGTGAGCCCTAGATGCTTTGGCTCAATGGATAGAGCATCAACCTGCAGACTAAAGGGTCCCAGATTCAATTCCAGTCAAGGGCACATGCCCAGGTTGCAGACTGGATCCCCAGTGGGAGTGTCCAGGAGGCAGCCAATCAATGATTCTCTCTCATCATTGATGTTTCTATCTACTCTCTCCTTCTTCCTTCCTCTCTGAAATTAATAAAAATACGTTTAAAAGAAGTTCAGTGAGTCATCAGAGGTCGTATAGCAAATAAGCTTTGTCATCTGTCTCCAGACTTGTTATTGCACAGCTTACTAGTATGCATATCTTGCACCCCAACTTTTATTTTTTTATTTTTAATGTGGTAGCAATCAAGGAATCACAACTCTGGGTAGAGCTGCCTGACATTTGAGGGTTTGACAAAGTGATTTTTGTCTGTTGTTTCCTCTTTGTATAAGGCTTCAGTGTTAGCAATCCAAGAGTTTGAGCAAATATATACATTCTTGAAAATGGCTGTGCAAATCCAATACTTTGGATGTTGAATGGTATTTTAAATGAACTAAGAGAGCTACTGCTTAAATTACTTTTCAAAGTACACTTTAGAAATTCAAATTCCCATACTTTGAACTTGGTTGAAGTGCATTACCTTGTAATTTGTTTTTTACCCTTCTTAGATAAAAGGGGAAGAAAAAGAGCAAAGAACAATGATAGAAGAAATGTCAAATTGTAATAAGAAAATATTTTATTATTTAATTATATGACCCTTAAGTAAATAATGATAATTATAATAAACTCTTGATTATAGAGAACTCTGGATTACAAAAATATTTTCAAATTCATTGGTCATTTGATGCTTAAAATTCTCCTGTGATGAAGAAAGTCCAAGTATAATTATATCCATATTACTTATAAGTCAGTGCTTGTCTATCAGCTCTGTTCACTCCTATATTCAGTTATTAACATAATGTCTGAAACATAATAAGCACTCAATAGTTAGCTGATAAATACTAAATGGATCAATCAGTTATTGAGTTAATGTGTACATGAGAGGTCATGATTTTTATTTCTGGCCAGACTGCCAGAGAATGAAACTCAGCTATGACACTTAAACATTTTGTAATTTGGGGCAAGGATATCTCTTTCTTTCTTTCTTTCTTTCTTTCTTTCTTTCTTTCTTTCTTTCTTTCTTTCTTTCTTCTTTTTCTTTCTTTCTTTCTTTCTTTCATTTGTTTTTAACATCTGTGAGTCTCAGTTTCCCCCAAATTTAAAGATTCAGATGCAATGAGCCAATGAATGTGAAATACACAGAATAGACCTGACACATAGTAGGTGTTCAATATATGTTTGGTGAATGAAAAATAACACAATTAAGTGAAATAAAGACTCAAAACAAGTCTCTGACTCCAATAACAAGTGCCTCCTAGTTCTGTGTCACCCTATAAACCTTTAAGTGAAATCTACCCTTAACTGCATAAAAACCATTAACAGAAAGGGACAGAAACTTGTATGGCCTTTTTGGATAAAGGTACCCAATCTACTCTTTGATGATGTTGATGGGGCACCTTACCTAATTGGCTGACCCAAACATTAAACCAGATAAATCCTCACCTGATTTGGTCAAGGGCCTCCTCTCAACCTAAAACTTCTCTAAAGAAAAATGAAGTCAATAGAAAAAAGAGATAAGAATAAGAAAAAAAATTAAGGGGAAGAAATAGAGATTTTGATTATAAACCATACTTTTGAGGAATTCTGTTTTAAGAAAGAGTAAAGAAATGAAAAGGTAGCTGGTGGAGGAAGTGATCTTAGGAGGAGAATTGATGGGAGAAATTGATCTCATACATAGAAAGCAAACATAGGAGAAATGGTGAAGAATTGCTGAAGTAAGGCCTTCGAATAGGCAAGAAGGATGGCATCCAGGGCACAAGTTAGAAGGGCTGGCATTAGATGGGAGCATGGCTGCTTCACCTATAGAAATAGGCAGGTAGTATTGAGAACAAATGTCAGGAGGTGCCCTACAAATACTCTCTTCTGTTAGCTTCTGTCTTCTCAGTGGGGTAGGAAACATGGTTACTGGCTGAAAGTGAAGATAGCAAAACTGTGTTAGGGAATGAGAAGAGAAAATAAGAAAGCAAATAGTTCTCTAGGAAAGAAGAGTGAGCGGACAAAGGAAGTGTAGTATAGAAACCAGAGAGCAATGAATCCTCTTCAAGTTAATGGAAAATAATATAAAGTGAGAAGAATCAGTACATTACGTATTTTTCTCCAGACCTATTCAAGTGCAGGGATGTATAATTTTAGTACACACAATGAAATATATTCATTTACATGAATACGTACACAGATGTTTTTCCTGTCTCATCTTATTAAAATACAAAATTCAAAAGCCAATTACTTTTTATATTATATATTACTGTACTCTCAAAATCTAAAATAGTGCTGGTCTTGCCCTAACCCGTTTGGCTCAGTGGATAGAGCGTCGGCCTGCGGACTCAAGGGTCCCAGGTTTGATTCCAGTCAAGGGCATGTACCTTGATTGCGGGCACATCCCCAGTGGGGGGTGTGCAGGAGGCAGCTGATCAATGTTTCTCTCTCATTGATGTTTCTAACTCTCTATCCCTCTTCCTTTCTCTCTGTAAAAAATCAATAAAATATATTTTAAAAAGTAAAATAAAATAGTGCTGGTCTTGTAGTAGAGTCTCAAGAAATATTTGTTGAATAAATGAATGAGGACAACTGTTAGATATTATCCATGCTTTGGTTTTAAAACTATATATATATATATATATATATATATATATATATATATATATATTACTCTTTCAAATATCTGGTTCATTTCACTCAATAGGTATTTTGAGGTTGTAAGGAAAATGAACTTAAAACCAACCAAATAAACCAGCTATTGCAGCTACTTCTGTTTCAATCACAATATTTTTAATTCTGTGCATTGAAAACAAAAATAGTCAAGTAAATTAGATGATGAGATTGATCTGATTTCAGCTGTCATCCGTAAATACATGAAATTTTGTATTTAACAATAATCGCCTCATTTAGCGAATATGAAGGACTTCATAATGTATAAATATTAAGTATTTAACTTGCAAAGTAAAATTACACTGACAAATGCATCTTATATAATTTAGGATTTTGCCTAACAGTTTAGTCCTGTTCATATATGTTTTAAATCCACTACCTTGGATAATAACTAGAAAGACAGATTCATCAAATGTGACAGTGACAAGAAACTGGGGGGAAGATAACAAATTCATTGATGATGAAACCAAAATGTAAAAAGTTTTGACAGACTGCAGCATTGCACTAAATCTAGTACGTTAAAACATAACAGGGAAAAAAAGTAGTTATTATAGGATCTTCCAACAAACAACTATACAAGGAGAGCCCAGGGACAAGTCGTCTTAGCAGAACATAGATAAAAATACTGGTTTCAGTTGGCAATAGGCTCAGTGAGTACCTATGATGAGATGGAGCAGCCCCTAAGAGAGCTAATGGGATCTTAAACTGCACTAATAAATACATACCTTGAAGAAATGAGATGGTGGTATTTTCTTTGTGCTACTCACAACACACCCACTGTACTCATCCAATTCTAAGTACCACAATTTAAGGCAAATTAGAATATTTTCAGAAGGTAATGTATAAAGTCGTGAAGAAAATCTAATATTTTAAACAAACCATTAAAAATGCATAATGTTATTTACCCAAGAGAAGAGGAAAAAACAGGGGAAATAACTCCTTAAAAGCATCCATGTGCCATGGAGGCAAGCCCAAGATGGCCACCAAGCACAAACCGTGTGGGCCTAGAAGGAAGCACTGTGATTATGGCTGAGTGAAGGGTTCTTGGAAGGTGAATGGGTGATGTCAATAATGATGATGTCCCCAGTTGATATAAAGCATTGCGTGGATGAAAACATTGGACATTTGTTTGGCTAAACCACAAGCTTCTGCTCACCACTCAAAAACTAAAACTAAATGCAAAGCTTTGTTTGCTGGTGCCATTCCCCTCTCCATGGTCCCTTTTTCCTTCATTCTTTCCTACCTTGATATGGACTCTTTCAAGGAGAAAGATCATTAAGCATAGGTCAAAGGTCTCACTGTTCAGGGAGACTGCAAGCCATACTCACTCATTTCATTTGCAGGAGAACTTTGGGGAGAAAGGGACAGAAACTTTTATGGCCTTTTTGGATCAAGGTACCCAATCCACTCTTTGATGATGTGGATGGACCACTTTACCTAAACCACAGAATTCCAGGGGGAAGAATATTCAAACGACTATTTTCTCAGTTCTCCCAAAGTTGGTACACAGCATAGGAGATGTGTGCCAACTCTTAGAAGCATAAGAGAGATGGAAGGGTCATATACATGTGGATACCTAAAAACTGGATCTCATTCTCTCTAGAGCTGACCTTGGCAGCAGGACGAATCTCTCATCACACCCAAATCACTTATTCTGTCAATAGAAAGGGTGTTTTTCTCTCTGCATTATCAGGTGGTCCCCAGAACATGAGCCACAAGTAGCATACCCAGTCACCTTGTAGTTTTGGGTTCTTTGGTTGAAATCAAATGAGATTCACCTAGAGAATTGTCTGGAAACTAAGTGGTATTCTGGCCCTAAGCTGCAAGCAAACAACCTTACATCACCAGGTTTCCCAACATTTTTTTTATTCTCAATTATTTGCTGAGTGAAGTGTTCAGTTGAGCCACTATGGGGTTAGGTGCCGATTAAGTCTTTATTCTGTAAAAAGAAGCCCATTTCCTGAGCACTTGCCATGAAAGTGGGGAGGTCAGAGGCTAAAGCACAATCTGTGCTACTCTTTCTCTATCTCTGATGAAAACAGACTGCTAAGGTGTGCAAGTGTGGGAATTATTATTTTCCTAACATTCAACACTTCAGTGAAAGCATATTCCCTTTGAAAAGGGGTATAATTTGGGAATTATTCAAAGTCTATAAGTGGTTAGAAACGGGTTAGCCAGATTTCTCGCTGTAAGCAAAAGTCAGCCTCTGATAAGAAACTGTTGTACTTTATTGATGCAAAGGAGGTAAGTAACCTCTTGGGGGGTTCTCGGTTCAAGAGCATATCGCTGCTATTTTCAAATCACAGTATGCGATTCTGAATGTTTTTAGATGCATTGGCCCCATATAACTGAGGTCTCATCAGAGGAATTTTTCAATGACCTGGGTGAAGTTTTAATGGCATCTTGATTGTATCATAGCTTTTGTGAGGCAGGAAAAGTTTCTCTCCATTACCTATTCATACGCAATATTGAATTATAAAATAAAGCACAGAACCGAAATAGCTAGGCTTTCCAACAGAGAAACACGCAGCCGCATGGCAAAGTCAATTCCGTAGATGGGATCCTGCACTGACTCATTTAGCTATTTAGGAATACATTTCATAGCTAACTCACCCTGGCAGGCCCAAAGGGATGCTGCTCCTCTTAAAATAAATATGGAGTCATCATATAGGCATCGCTGTGACAATTATCTGCTGGGCTAGAAGGAACTTTTGCTTGGCTTTTCAAAGCATCCAGAACAAAAAGGAGAAGCTCCTCACGTCACAATAGACACATGGGAACAAACTTTTGCAAACATCCATCTGAATAAAAACACTGCATTTCTTCTCTTTTGTGTTCAGCATACTTAGGAAATAATGTTTCTACATAAGTACATTTCCTAGGCAATTTAAAACTTACTGCTTAGAAATCAAAATGAAAAAGAAAAAGAGGAGGGGGCAGTGGGATAGAAATATTAGTAAATATATTAATTACAGAAACCTCCATTTTCTTAAATAGAGGCTGGGTTATAATTTCATTGTATAAGTTTTTTAGTTGACTTGACATCATTCATTTGGGAAACTATTAGGATCACTCAGGGAGTGTTGGTTCAAGTCTGGATCAGGTGGCAGGGGTGATGGAGAGAAGGGGACAGATCTAAGATACAATTTGGTGGTGGACTGACAGAATTTAGAGATTGATGGAATATGGCATCTAGGCCAAGGATGAAGGCAAAGATGATCCTTTGTTTCTGACACAAGTAACTGGGAAGATGGGGTGCCATGCATGGTGATGTCAGATGTAGGAAGAGAACAGGCTGTTGAGGAAAATATTAATAAAATCAATAACACGGATCTTAACAGAACTCAGAAATAAAGGGAAAAGCCCCCGAGCCAGGGAAATGTATGCAAAACTGATACGATACATGAGCTCTATACCAATATTGGTAGGCCCTTACTCAGTGGCTATCGACCCCTGATTGTTGCTTGGTTGTAAAGCATGAGTTCACCTGATTGCATGGTATTAGTAGGTTGGGAACAGTGCATGAAAGGGGAGAAGTCTGCATGAAGCCAACACACACTGCAAGCAGTGGTTTGGAGTCTTCATGAGAAACTGGTACATTACAACATGGAGCCATTGGTAATGTGCGTCGTGAAGTCCCCTCTGTTGGGTGAGGATTAAGTGACCTATTACCTACAAAGTTTATAGTTTACCATTCTTTTATTACTCAAAACAAGCCTGTGTGGTCAGTAGATTACCAGCAACTTATAGATATGCCAGTGTGTACTCAGAAGTCCATGTCATTTGACCCAAATCATATACACTAAGTGGCTAAGTTGCAATTTTGATAAATGTGTGCCTAACTCCAAACACTGGCTCTTTTTCTAAGCGCCACACTGAAGTCAATGGATGGAATTTAGCATGGTATAATTATCAGCTCAGTTAAAAACAAAATTCTTGCCTGGCTGGTGTTGCTCAGTGGTTGAGCATCGACCTCAGGTCAGGCACTTGCAGGTTCAGTCCCCAGTAGGGGGCATGTGTGCAAGAGGCAGCCGATCAATGATTGTCTCTCATCATTGATGTTTCTATCTCTCTCACATTCTCCCTTCCTCTATGAAATCAATAAAAATATATTTTTTAAAATTCTTCTGAATAACTAGAGCTTTACATTTAAATTACTTGGCCTTATGCAGTAGTGAGCTCCACTGTATGTATTGTTCAAGGACAATTAACAATTTATGTCCATTATAGTTTCCAATGGGATTTCTGTAATATTGGGAAGAAAAGGTGACTAAATTACTATGAATAGCAATGAGCTTAGAATCCTCATTCCATTAAAATTGTGGATAGATAAGTGCTTCAGATATTGTAAAGCTATATTTAAATATTAGTATTTTTGTTTTTTGAGCCAAAGTGGGCACATCAACAAACCCCATTCTACAACAGGTTGAATTATCCATTAGTTAAGTATAATAGATAACCCTACCCTTCCCTGCCCAACATCATCTGCCTATTCTTTCTCCGATTCTTTCCAGATTAAAATATGTCATTGGAGTAATTTCATTAAACACTAACAGAATGAAGCATTTTCTAGAGAAGGCCAGTATTGGAATGAACACATATGCCAGTGATGAGGATTATAAGGAGCCCAAAGGTCTCTCAAGTCTTTTGAATGACCATAGTCACTTAGAGGGACTGTTCATCAGACTAGCTAGTGGTCCTTTTGGGAGGTAGAAACACATGGAGAAATTATCCTTAATTGGGACTGACGGAGAAATGTGGCAGGAAGACTACTACATTATTAATTAAAATTTCTCTCTCTCTTCCATATCCTTTGCCCTCATTGAAGCAGGCAACAGTCTCAAACCAAGAAATATTTGTGACAAGACACCTGGTTTTTATAGTCAAAAAGTTAAGCTCATTAAGAATAGTAGAGCTTGCCCTGGCCAGTGTGGCTCAGTTGGTTGGGTGTTGTCACATGCACCAAAAGGTTGCCAGTTCAATTCCCAGGGCACATACCTAGACTGAGGACTCAATCCCCAGTAGGGGCCATGTAGGAGGCAGCCAATCAATGTTCCACCCTCACATTGATGTTTCTCTCTCTCTCTTTTCTCCCTCTTCCTCTCTGTCTAAAAATTAATAAAAATATTTTAAAAACAATAGTAGGATAAGAAGGGATACCCAACAACTAGAAGAGATTTCCTTAGAAAGGAGCTGGGAGAGAGTTAGTAGGAAACACAGTTGCATGCTGAGGATGCCTGTCTGCTGCTTACTTATAATACCAGATGTGGTATGAAAATTTGGTGAATAATCACATAGTGTCCCAGGGAGGCTAGATGCTAAGAACCAGAGCTCACAATCTTACTAAAAATTCCTTAAATGCACAATGGCCCATGGAGCCCAGGATCATCTACTTTTCAACGGAACCAGTGCATTGGTACTTTGTAATGAACCCCAGACCTTGGCACAGTCTCATGGAAGCGGTGAAGAGCAGTCTCACGAATGTGTAGTTCAATTTTCCACAGGCTCAAAGATGAAAATTTAATTGGTCTAAAATAAAAAGATTTCACAAAAAAATGTGTTCCTCTGAACTAGAATGGAGGTGGAGATGGAAACTCATATTCAGTACAGAATCTAAAGCCTTAAGGGACAGCCAGAGGAATTGCATGGAGGGTCAAAGGGAAATAATACACTCTGGTCAGAAAACCCAAGGAGAGCCCAAAATTCTAAATAATAGCAAATTATGCATGACAAGTCCTCCATAATAAATTCTCCTGGGTTCAAAAGCGAGTTGAGTGCAGCCATAAAGGTTGCAAACCGCCCCCAAAGAAGAGAGTTTTCTGCATCTACTACATCAACTTCACATATTTCTGGGAGAGCAACCTTACCTATGAGATCTTAATTCTTTTTTTAAATATATTTTATTGATTTTTTTACAGAGAGGAAGGGAGAGAGATAGAGAGTTAGAAACATCGATGAGAGAGAAACATCGATCAGCTGCCTCCTGCACAATCCCTACTGGGTATGTGACCGAAACCAAGGTACATGCCCTTGACTGGAATTGAACCTGGGACCCTTGAGTCCGCAGGCCGATCCTCTATCCATTCAGCCAAACCAGTTAGGGCGAGATCCTAATTCTTACCTGTTTTCATGGCAAACCCTACTTTCACCATCTCCCAAAAGGCCAAGTAGGGCCTAATCTAGTGTGACACTTCCATGTCCAAACTACTTTTACTGCTCAGAGTGAGCTGAGTCTGAACATCAAAATGAAATTTCCAACACATTATTTTTTCCCTAAGCCTTCAAACTTTTGCTAGAAAATCCATGACACTGTAAAAGATATTCTGCCTTATAGAAGAAATACTTCAGTTTCCTCTGTGGGAGGAAGAACTTCACCCCTATGGCAAACTCTGATAATTCACCTCCTCTATGAACAAGTGAAATCCCAGGTTTTTTTCTTTGTACTTGTGGGACCTGGCTGCATTTGCTTTCTTCCCCTACTACCATTTTGGTACACAGTCTTCTAAGGAGGCTGTGATCAATTGTCCTCCTCTCTATATACGCTGCTGATCTTCTAAGAAAGGGGTGGGGATACATTGCAATCATTCTCCTTGAATCTGGGCTGGCCTTGCAATTAATGGAACGTGCAGATGTGAAGTGCTCATTTCAGACCTTACTTTGAAGAGCCCTGGCAGCTCTCCCACCTCAGTGCTCTCCAGGGAATCCAACCTCCATGCTACTGAGGAGCTAGCTAGACTATTAAATAATGAGGCACAAAGTAGAGTGGGAGAAAGAGATGGAGGGAGGAAATAGAAGAAAGAGAGACTACTTGGGGTGGTAGACATGTGCATGGATTAATCTTGGATCGTCCAGCTCTTCCTAAGCCCAGCTGAATGCAGCCAAATGAGTGATTCAAGTGATGCTATTTGAGTGGAAGAACTTTTCAGGTGAGCCTGTCTGAATTTTTTGCAGAAAAACAATGAATTCTTTATATATATATATATATATATATATATATATATATATATATATATATATATATATATATATATATATTTTTTTTATATTTTTATATATATATAAAAATATATATATATATGGAGAGAGAGAGAGAGAGATATCTATATCTATATATCTATATAACCTGGTGCATGAAATTCATGCACTGGGGGGGGGGTGTTCCTCAGCCTAGGCTGCCCCTCTCACACATTGGGAGCCCTCAGGGTGTGTCCTACTGATGGCTTAGGCCCGCTCCCTGATCCCCTTGGGCCGCAGTCTGGCCTCCCTTTGTGGGAGGCAACCAGGCTAATCAGGGGAAGCCACTAGCCCCATCACCCCACTGCTACAGCCACTGCCAGTCACTAAGGCCACCAAGGTGTCTTCAATAACATGGACTCCAGTCCCTTCACCATGAAAAAATGACAACTTTCTTTAGGCATTTCAAGATGTGTCTTTCATAGGATATGACCTTTCTTTCTTTCTTTCTTTCTTTCTTTCTTTCTTTCTTTCTTTCTTTCTTTCTTTCTTTCTTTCTTTCTTCTTTCTTCTTCCTTTTCCTCACCTGAGGATATGTTTCCACTGATTTTTTAGAGAATATGGAAAAGAAGGGAAAAACAGAGAGAAACATCAAAGTGAGTAGAACACTTTGATTGGTTGCCTCATGCATATGCCCTGACCTTGGCCCCAGCCAGGGAGGAGCCTGGCAACCTAGGTACATGCCCTTGGTCAGAATTGAACCCAGACCCTGCAGTCAGCAGGCTGAGGCATTATGCACTGAGCCACACCGGTTAGGGCAGGATATGACATTTCTTAGCCCTCCAGCAGTGGACTTACATGTTTTTTTCTCCAGGAGTGTGGTGGGAAAACCCTAGATCGCCTTTAGGGATTCTTATTACATAAGTTACTAAGAATATTACCAGGGGCATATAGGGAGCTTAGCCAATGAGCGATAAGAAAAGGTGTTTCCCCTGTAGTTCACTCTGATCGCCAGCTCTACCCCTGAACCTCCAATCCCAGCTCCACCCCTGCTAAGGCCTGTAACCTCTGGCCAAAGATGCAGGTCTGGGCAGACACCCCCAAGCCTCTCCGATTGCTGGTTTCACAGAGCCCAGACCTCTGCGATCACCAGCTCTGATCCTGCACCCTGCTATTGTCGGCTCTGCCCTTGCCCCACTGGCAGCCTCTGACGAAGGCTGCAGAACTGGGAAGGAGACCCACAGGCCCCTCTGATCTCGGGCAACACCCTTGCCCCACTGCAGCCTGTGGCCAAGGCTACAGGCCTGGGCAGAGGACCCCAAGACCCCTGCATTTCTGGCTCCGCCCCTGCCCCACTGCAGCCTGTGGCCAAGGTTACAGGCCTGGGCAGGGGACCCCCAGACCCCTACTTTGACAGTTCAACCAGTGCCCAGAATGCTGCGATTGCAAGCTCCACCCCTGCCCCTCCAATCGCTGGCTCTGAGGAGCCCAGGTCCCTGTGACTTCCTGCCTTGCCCCTGCTCAGGCCTAAGGCCTCTGACCTAGGCCTTATGCCTCGGTAGGGCACCCTCATACCCCTCTGATAACCAGCTCTACCCCTGCCACCTCCCATCATTAGCTCTACCCTTGCCTATGCCTGAGGCCTCTGCCAAAGGCCTCTGGCCTGGCAGGGGACCCCCAGCCCCTTCTGATCACCTGTTCCACCCCCCGGCCCCTCTCTTCCCCCACCATCTTCCTGGCTAACAGGCCTGACCACTTCAGTGGCGAGGCTGAGCCGGACTGGACGCCGCCATTTTGTGGCTATGGGGGAAGACATCTTTGACACAGAGTAATGCCTAATTTGCATATTACTCTTTTATTAGATAGGATGTGGCTATGGGTGCTGCCATCTTGTGGCTATGGAGGCTGCCATTTTTGTGATGGAGTGATGTCTAATTTGCATATTACTCTTTTATTAGATAGGATTAGAGGCCTGGTACACAGAAATTTGTGCACTGGAGGGGAGGGGTCCCCTCAGCCTGGCCTGTGCCCTATCATGGTCTGGGACCCCTCGGGGGATGTCCACCTGCTGGCTTACACTGGCTCCCCAGGAGATTGGGCCTAAATTGGCAGTCAGACATCCCTCTGGCAGCCCAGGAGCCCTCAGGGGATGTCCACTTGCCAGCGGGGAGCAGGCCTAAGCTGCAGTTGGATATACTTAGCACTGCTAAGGAGGCAAGAGAGGCTCCCACAACCACTGCTGTACTGGCAGCCATCAGCCTGGCTTATGGCTGAACAGAGCTCCCCTTGTGGGAGTGCACTGACCATCAGGGGCAGCTCCTGCATTGAGCATCTGACCCCTGGTGGTCATTGTGTGTCATAGTGACCATTCATTCCAAGTCGTTCTGCTGTTAGGGTCAATTTGCATATTACCCTTTTATTATATAGGATAGAGGCCTGGTGCATGGGTTGGGGCTGGCTGGTTTGCCATGAAAGGTGTCCCGGATAAGGGTGAGGGTCCTGCTGGGGTGCTTGGCCAGCATGGGTGAGGGGCTGATGGCTGTTTGCAGGCTGGCCATAGCTCCTTTGTGGGGGGGGGGGTTCTGCTGGGGTGCCTGGCCACTATGGGTGAGTAACTGATGCCTGTTTGAAGGCTGGCCAAGCCCCACAGCAGAAACCCTCACCCCATAAGGGTGGGGCCATCCTGGGTGCAGGGCTGATGGCTGTTTGGAGGCTGGCTGAAAGCAGGTATCTGGGATTTATTTATCTTCTATAATTGAAACTTTGTTGCCTTGAGTGGAGACCACAGCTGGCCTAGGCAGGTGGAAGTTTAGCTTCCTCCATAATGAGGCAAGCAAGCCTCCTGTTTGCTCTAGCTCTGTGGCTGCCAGCCGCCATCTTGGCTGGGTTAACTTGCATATAGTCGCTCTGTTTGTCTGGTGGGTGTGGCTTGGGTGTAGCAGAGTGATACCTAATTTGCATATTACTCTTTTATTAGATTAGATTTTTATTGGTGTCAGAGAAGAAGGGAGAAGGCGAGAGAGATAAAAATATCAATCATGAGGGAGAATCATCATTCTGCATGCCCCACACTGGAGATCAAGTCTGCAACCCAGGCATGTGCCCTAACTGGGAATAAAATCATGAACTTCTGGTTCATAGGTAGATGTTCAACCAGTGAGCCATGCTGACTGGGCAAATTGTTGTTATTTTAAGCCATTAAGTTTAGTGGTTATTTGTTTTGTAGCAATTGAGAACTGAAAGACAAGTCTAGACATTATAATGTATTATTTCAACCACTAGAGGCCTGGTGCACAAATTCATGCATGGGTGGGGTCCCTCTGGGTGGCCTGTAGGGATCAGGCCTAAACCCACAGTCCAACGCCACCTGTAGCTCCTACCTGCCACTTCTGCTCATCCCAGCCCCATTGTACCTGTCGTGGGCTTGCAGCCCATCAGTCCAGATCAGGAAAGGCTCGTGCTGCCACAGCAGCACTCCCCAGCCATTAGCCCTGCATCTGGTGCCCTCCCAAGGGGAGTGGCCTGTGGGATCAGGCTGAAACCAGCTCTCCAACATCCCCTGAGGGGTACCCAGATTCCAAGAGGGCGCATGTCGGGCTAAGGGGCCCCACCGGTGCACAATGGGGCTAGGGAGGGACTGCAGGAGGGCTCCAAGGCACATCCAGCCCATTTCCATCAGTCCTGATCAGGCCAGATCCCAGCAGCAAGCTAACCTACTGGTCTGAGCATCTGCCCCCTGGTGGTCAGTACACATCATAGCGAGCAGTTGAGCAAACTAAGGATACCATTAGCATATTACGCTTTGATTGGTTGTTAATTTGTTCTGCTGTTCTGTCTATCCGCATATTATCTTTTTATTATATAGCATTCTTTTGCTACCATTTCAACTCCCATGAAAGAGCTCAGTTCAGTATAAATTAAAACATTTATCTCCTACACAATATCTGCCAGGCTTTCTGGAAAAGGGCTATTGCAAGTATATACTCCCTGTCCTCAGCTGGACTTCAGGTTCCCTCAACAGATCCTTATATACCTGGGTCACTTGTATTTCTCACAGTGGACATTACTATGCTTCCTCAGCCCTCCTAGCCGTTTTCTCACCTTCCTCAAACACAGAAGGATTTCACTTCCCACTTCAAATAATAAATAGAAATGGGACTTCCCTCAGCCTCACAAAATTGCCTGTGGAAAGGAGACTCCCTGAATCACTGGCCTCATGTTTTCTGAATTAACTAATTGGCTAGTGTGGCAGGAAGGACTGGGCATACCCATCTCAACCCCTTTCTCTCTTCAACATCCATCTGTCTGCAGAAAGGTTCACATTTTGTGGGGGGAGTTTTGGAGGCATCTGGATGCCCAGCCCCTGCATGTCTGTCTAATTCAGAGGTAGAGTATTACCACGTCCTTGTGGCACTACCTCAAAGCTACATTCTCCAGTCCATGCACCATTTATAAAGCTTTCATGTTGAGTTTCACCTCTCTGCCTCATAGTGTTATTCTTCATTTGGTTCTGAACTCAGGGAACAAGGCAGGAGATTGATTCCATAAAACTAATTTTCCTACATATCTAATTGTAAACACCACCATCCTTTCCTCTAAACTTCAGTGAACATGTCATCTTTTTTTTTGGGGGGGGGCTTATTCCTCTACCTATTATCTGTATCCTAACTCCTACTATTCCCCCAACAGAATGGGCCCCTTTCTGCAAGGTCAGGAACAGCTATCCTCTATCCTATGTCCAAATTAAATCACTGCCTTATTCCTATGCTTTCTTTCACAGCTTGTTTCTTGAAGACCATCTGTAATTATCATCTCTGACCCATCATATCCCTTAGACTTCTTAATTCACTGTTATTTGGCTTCCACCCTCACAGCTCCCTTGAGTTTTTTTTAGTAAGTTGGACAAACACCTGGACTTGACATTCCTTGTTTCCCATGGCCTCTCTGCAGTGTCTAATCATGTGGTCGTTCCCTCCTTTCCTGGCTTTCATCTTATCTTCCTAAATCATTGATTATTCATTCAATATCCCATTTACAGGGAATATTAAACAGTAACTGTTCCCAGAACACCAACCTCTCTTATCACTCTGTGGATTCTGAGGGGACCAGGACACTAATCATAGTGATTTAACTGTCATTAACAAACCCTGTTCAGATCTCTATTGTTATCCTCCCAGACTTTTATCTTAAGTTCTACCAGTTAATTCATTTATTTTTATCACCTCATAACTCCTGTTGGAAGTCCTCTAGCACCACAAACTCAACATTTCTTTAAAAAAACATTTCCTCAAACCTGCTTATATCTTCGTTTTCTATTTACAGACTAAAAATTCCAGAATTATCTTAGACTGATTCTTGTTCAGTTCACATCTTATGCCATCAGTCACTAAATTATGCTAGGGCCTCCTTTCCCATGTTGCTCAGATGTCACCCTTCAACTCTGATTCCACTGCCTATAGATGGCTTCTTAGCCTCAGTACCTTTCTCCTATCTACTGAATGCTATAATAATATCACTATATTTAAAAATTCAAATATGATCATTCTTCTTCCACTTAAAGCTCTTCAATGATTTCCTATTGTCTTTGAGATGAATCTCACCCCTTTCTACCCATACAACCTCAATGCTGACTGTACCCTGTAGGTTTCCTGTAATACACTCAGGCAAATTGTTTGCAGTCCCCTTTGCAATATATACATAGACAATATATGCCTTGTTTTCTCACATATCATATGCTATCCTTTCTATTATGAATGGCCTCCATTCCCTTGATAATCTAATCTGCTTGGTAAACTTACAACAAATTACCAACTCCTGTATTAGTGTCACCATTTATCTGAACATCTCTTCAGATATGTTCATGTGCATACTAAGAAAGAAGGACATTTTTGATTTTTGTTTTTAAAATAACTGCATACTTCTATCATCACATTTATCAATTGCACTACATTTTATCACCTTGTGTCTCTACTTAAAAACAGACTACCTTCACTTATTCAACAAACACTTATGCTTTTCTCAGGCACTAGTCTAGGCTCAGGGAATAAATCTTTGAAGAAACAAAGATCTAATTGAGCTTATATTCTAGTGGGAGAAGAACGACAATAAACAATAATCATCATAAAAAAGTAAATTATGTACTATGCTTAAAAGAATAAGGTAAAGAAAACCAGGGTTGAGGGAGGGGCAGGAAGGTTAATTTTTATTTTAAACAGGGTGGTCAGTGGTTAATGAGAAGGTGAGACTTAAGCAAATATTTGAAGAAGGTGAGAGAGTCAGTCATTCTTTTATTAAGGGAAGAACCAATAATTTGTTTAAAATCTCTAAGTGGGGCTCTAGCTGGCTCAGTGGATAGAGCCTCGGTCTGTGGACTGAAAGGTCACTGGTTTGATTCCAGTCAAGCCACATGCCTGAGTTGCAGGTTCCATCTCTCACAGTAGGAAGCATGCAGGAGGCAGCCGATCAATGATTCTCTCTCAACATTGATGTTTCTGTCTCTCTATCCCTCTTACTTCCTCTCTGTAATCAATAAAAATATATTTTAAAAATCTCCAAGTGGGAGTGGGCTGCCATGTGTGGAAGAGAGAAAGAAGAGACGAGCTTGGCGACTGAACAAAGGGTTGGATTATGTAGGACCTTTCAACATCAGCACAGGCTTTAGCTCAGACATGGATGGAATGGTGAGCTAGGCAAGGTGTTCTGTGGAGAAAGGGTATGAACTGATCTGTGTCCTAAAATGGCTGCAGTGCTGAGCCCAGACCATAGAGCCAAAAAAAAAAGAAGAAAAGAAAGAAAAAGAATCAGGGAAACTAGTTAGAAGACAATTACAACAATCCAGGTTGGAGGATTAAAAGGAAAGATAAAGAGAGAAAAAAGGAAGGGAAACAGGAAGATAAATTGGGGGGGATGAGGCATAAAGGAGAAAGCAGCAAAGGGTGTAAAGAGCAGAAATAATAAAATGAGGGGGGTGTAAAAATAATCCTCCTGTGCAGGCTCTGAACCATATGCTAGTCCATAAGCATGATACTCTATCAGCTTCTAGTTCTGCAATATGGTGCTTACTCTTCTGTTTCCGGCTTAGCAGTTACTGTCCTGGTTTTGAATTGATTCATCTGAGGGTATTTCTGATAGCTGAGCTACCTGCCTGTAAAGATTGTCTTCTATTTGGAAAACAAAATCAGCCCCTGGAACAAGAGCCTAAGATAAATTAGAATAAGTCTAATGAAAATAAGGCAACTGGCCTAAATATAGTGCCACATCCTATCACTCTTCAATTTTCTGTCTTGTTTTCTTGTAAATCTGTGTTCGGGGGAAATTCTGTCTATATTTGCTTCAAGAAAATATTTGTGTTCTCTTTGCTTAGTTGGTAGGATGCTAGGAAATGGAGTGATTCAGCAGTGACTAGGGTGTGCAGGGAGTAGGGCTAGAAAACAGGACAGTGCAAATCTCGCTTGGGAAACCATTAGGCTTCCTGCCTTGAGAATCTATATGAATTAAAATCATATTTTTAAATTATTGGAAATAACTAGCTTGAAAATTGTAAGTTGTACTATATGAATAACATACCTCTTTTGCACATGTACTTTCTTACAACACGTCACCTTGATTTTTAGCTGTGGGAGAGTCACTCTCAATGCTTCGCTTATATCCCATTTTCCTTCCTAGCAGGCATTTCATGACAATGTTGTTTTGCTCCAACCTTGCTAGGATATTTAATAATCACCTTTCCTCTGGTGGAAGTTGTTATATTGATCAGTTTGAGGTAATATTTACTTTTTGGCCTGCATCTACTTGTTCGGTGCATTCTTAATGTATTTGCAGCAATTATCAGAGCTAATTCTTGAAAGTTGAGCAATCCCAGTCCTGGGCTCCTCTCTATGGGTTTTCTTTCACTTTTACAAATAATGATTTATGCAAAGTCACCATACAGCTATTGCTTCCATGCAAGGTTTATTATCTCCGAGATGAACAGACAAGTCATTAAGCGCCCATGGAAGGATTAGTGTAGAGAAAGATCACCACATTGTGATTTTCTGGTTACATGGCTCAATACAATGATGGTTTAGGGAAGTAAAAGCCAATTTTAGCACTGTCATTATGGAGCTGTGTATATCATCAATAGGCAGTTATAAAAGCTGTGACTGATAGAAATTTCCTCACTATAAAACTTCCCTCCATCACATACTCACTAAGTGAGTCACATAGAACTTCTAAAGAGTGCGAATAATTTCCTGGCTTTTATTTTCTGATATATTTCTTATACATGAGCCAAGGCTATAAAACAATAAGATAGATTCCACAATAACCTTGTGCAATTAGCCTCATTGCTTTTTAGCGACGTTTTATGTGTGTGTTTTTCAATGTACCAAGTGTGTGTTTGTGGGTCTGTGATTGTATCTGTTGTCCTGGGCATAGTTCAGACCTTTTTGGCTGTACTACTCATGTGCCTTAGAGTAGGTAGGGCACATAAGTGGTGATCAACAAATGAATAAATTAGTGAATTCACTAAAATCCACGTGTATGTCCAACTGGTCTCCTTGCTACCCTCCCACTTTAATTTATTCTAAACAATAATGCAATTTAATCATTCCCTTACCAAGAAATATTCAAAATACCCCAATTTCCTCAGAAGAAAGCCCTATCATATAAGTGTGATATTAAAGATCTTCTCTGGTCTGGCAGCAACCTCCCTCTCCAACCTAGTTTCCACAAGCCCTTCATCTTCGTCAAACTGGCCCAAAGACTCCTATCAGGCCATTCTCTCTTTACTCACATTAGTACTCACCCTTCTTCATCTGACTTTTGTCAACCTTGCTAAAATTTTACTGGCATATAATAAAAATAACAAAAATATCAACCAAGTATAATAGGAACAACAGTAGTAGAACTGGTGTTTGTACAGTTAATTTAGTTTAGTAATGAATCCATATTTGGGGCCAGATACCTGGGTTTCAATCATAGCTCTCACAATTCCAAAAATGAAACATTTAATCTCACTGAACAGCAGTATCCTCCTGATCTTTAAAATGTGAGTAATGCACCACTTCATACATAGGGTTGCTATGAAATGAGTTGACACACGTAAGTAATGTTTAGAATGAAGTAAATGCTCAATAAAATTTGCTCTGACTACAGGTATTTACCATGTATAGGCATTAACTATGTATTTTAAGTGTCTTATTTAGTTTCTCAACACCCTCTAATGTAGAGCTTATTATTTTTTCACCAATTTAATCATGAGGAAACTAAGACTAAGAGTTAATTCTCAGAGTAACTGAATCAACTTGTTTAATCCAAATTTATACAGTATGAGTAGTTGGGTTGTAACTCAAATCCAGGCAGCCAGACTCCAGATCTTGGCTCTTAACCACTGTAATTTCATTCCTTCCCAAGAGCCATTAAAAATCTTGCCTCTTCTTTCACACTTCCCTTGACTGCTAGATGCTTCAATATTCTAAAACATGTGTTAAGACACTTGTATGATAGTAACATTATTTGAGTATTTATTAGGTACTTAGCATCTAACAAAACAATCTTAACTCATTTAATTTTATATTTATAATTTGATATTTCCAAACTCTTCTGTAGTTATTAAAATCATTTGCATGGTAGTGGAGTGCCAGAACTTGACTCTTATATTCCTTTGCATATCTAGTGGAAACACACACACATAAAAAAAATATATTCCTTAAACATAATAAGTGCTTGTCAGAAGTATTGACATTGCTTGTTTTGGGTGATAATAACATTAATAATAGGTAAATATATCATGAGCATCTATAACAATTTTAGTTTAAATATATGCTATCCTAAGCAAAGTGACGAATCTCTAGGATTTTAAAAGGATAAAATGAAAACCATATTGTTAAGTGGATCTGCTACCAGAATAAGAACAGAGACCCATAGGTTCAGCCTGCTTCATCACAGTGCTTTCTGTGATGCTATAGGTGTCACGTACTGCTGTTTCTTACTTGAATTATCTACAAAAATGTGCTAGAAAAATATTGGGCTGGTCTGACCCGCATTGGTGGCAAGGTCCAAATAAGATTATGTTCATAAAGAAGTTCCCCAAATGTATACAATAAACCCCTGATATTGATGAGGGTTATATATCAAGTGAGAGTTTCTTAATGTCAAACTGTGAACCTCACTATAGCATACATTTTCTTCATAAAACACATTCAATTATAACTACACATTTTAAGTTGTTTCTTTAAAACCTTAATTAAAATTACTGTGTGTTCAACAACAACAACAAAAAGAAACAAAAGCTATGATTCATGGGTAGTCCATCAGGTTAATTTATTAGCCATTCCTTACCACTGAAAGTGAGCTCTAAGAATCAGCATCATGTCAGCAACCTGAAAAAAAAAATCAAAATCCAACTCTCTCAGACCTACAGAGTCAATATCTGAATTTGTGTAAGATCCTTTGTTGTGGGCACAGCTAATGTAAATCACTGTCATAAGTACCTCAATCTCCCTGCACATTTACCTTCCATGACAGCTGACTTGATTTCACACCTGAAAAAATGAGCTATTTCTACATTTCAGGCAAGTTCAACATCACAAACCACCTACCAAAGCCACAAATCTTATACCCTAGAAATCCCAAAGGTTGCAGGTAATGGACTATATACTTAAAACATGCCTTCATCACCAATAACTATTCAAAGTTGTTCAAGTATCCTATCAACCATGTGGGACTGCTTGATAATGGAGGTCATTCTTAGAGTCAAAGATTTAAAAATTCACTATTCTGGGAACAACCTAGAAGCATATGAAGGAGGAAAAGCTATTAGCTCATGAATGCATGATGTATCAGTGGCTAATTTTCTCTTTGAAAACAACAAAACAAACAAACAAAAAAATAAAAACATGTTTTCCAAATGAAGCAGGTCGTGACATGTCATGGTAGGTTACCATTTTCACAGAGGCTCAGGCTGTGCAGATGATGGGTGGGTATTGTTCATACTACGTAATTGGAGTGAGTTAATGAAATATATATTGAGTTCACTAAATAATTCACAAACTTTTGAGACACGATTATCATCAACAATTCTCTAATTCTCATATAATAGTTGAACATAAAGTTTCATTACCATTTTACTAAAGTAGAAATTATATTACTTTAATATTGTCCACTGAGAAAAGGTGCTGGGACCAAAAAGTATTTTAAATCATTGCACTTTATCTTCCATTCTGAAATTTTCATTCTTTTTCAAAGGAATGTTTACATGGGGTCCCAATGGGTATTGAAAGCTGGTGAAGTCCACAGAAGCAATGAAATGGAGGAGAGAAGCAACTATTCAGATAATATAGGATAATTTGCTTCCACCTGAATTGTAATTGAGACAATATGGGAAAGATGGTTTCATGAGGACATAGATTTTGTCTGTGTTATCTACCATTATGTTCTCAGTTTCCTGAAAGCAAAGATTTTATTTTTTCCTGCTATTCTCTCAGCTCCCAAAATCAAGCACATGGTAGATGCTTAAAAATATTATCTGAAAAAATGAATCCCAAAATTTCTAAAATCCCTAATTTTTTATAGGTAAACCTAATATCTGAAGACATATTATAGTGTCCCACAAGATTGTCACAAGCCAAAAATCCAGACAAGTAATTGATTTTTCTGTGTGTTCACCATTGTAAATTTCCCATGGATTTCCTGATTTATTAGACTAAATTCCAACTGTGATGAGTTTATTATCATGGGAAACAACATGAAATAATTGAAAGAATGCAGTTTGAAGTTAGTGGGACCTTGATAAGAGTGCTAACTCTGACATTAACTACAAAATCTTGGGCAAGTTATTACTCTCTAACTTTCTAATCTTTAAAAAAAATGATAATGGTGTCTTCTTTATGAGAATATATAACTTCAATGGGATAACAAAACTGAAAGCACTTAGCCTGGTGCTCAAATATAACCATTAATGTTTTCTCTAATGTTAAAACTATTTGTTTTAACCTGAGTGAATTTTTCTGTAGGTCAATGAACATATGACCATAGTATTAAAATATAGTACAAATTAAAAAGGGTTAGCAGTGGAGAAAAGACAGTAAAAATTATCAAGGAGAAAGGGTCTTACTGAAAGCAGTAAGATTTACCTTTCCATCTAAGCATCAATTCATCCAACTTTACCAGAAATTGAAAAGGTCATTGGATCTCAAAAATCTTCATCATCCTGAAAGACATTGCTTTGGTACCTTCTCTGAGCCCACCTTGAATCATTTCTGCTTCCTTTTCTGCTGAACTTTGTGGCATTTTAACATAGATACATAACATAGACAAATCAATCTCAGGAGAGATTTTATGATATTAAACTTTTCTATAAAATTAGTGCTATTTGCACTTGAAATAGAGATCATAGTTATAACTGCAGCTTAACCTTTCTGGTGTACTCAATAATATCATAATCTGGGTGCAACTGAAGACTTTATAACCATCATCCTGTTAGCAAAATGTGAGCTCATTCACTCTTTGATTCCTTTATTCATCCATCCAGCAAACATTTATTAAACATTTACTATGTTCTTACTTCGATGTTGAATGTCAGGCTGAAACATATATTGTCAGGACTATTAAGACTTTCTTCTCTCTTCAAAAGCTGGCTAGACAACTAACTCATTATAATACACAGTTACATTTCTTTTAATACTAAGGTGAACACAGGTGTCTTTGAAAACACAAAAGGAAGTCCCTTAAACAGAATGAATCAAATGGGAATATTGGTGCTGAGTAGGCCATTCCTAACTTACGTTTAAGAAGAACAATCTTAACAGCTTAAATTAGCAATGAGGAAGAATGACTTGAGGAGGCTTGTTTGAGAGCATCACAATACTGGACAGTGACTTGGGAAGGTAATCAAAGGGCAAGAAGATGGGGGCTCCACCAGTGAAGTTACAATAGGTCAGAGTCCGTTATCTTCTATTCCTATCTCTTGTCACCAAGCTTTCACGCATCCCTTACAGAAGGAAATTTAAAGTGTTTGACCACCAATCCCACTTAATTTAAAGTTGGATAAACTAAGTGACTGGTTAAGGCCACAGAGTCATTCTATAGCAGAAAAAAAAGTTAGAAGTCCTGAAGGTCCCTGGGATTTTTGCTAAGTATCTTACTCCTGGGCATATGGAATCCATGGCCCCACCACTCTGGTTCACAACAAATGCTTTGAAGAAAAGAGTGACTTCTCATCATTCTAGGATCCACAATAAACATGACCTTCCTCCCACCGCCCCACATCCCCTGCATCACCAATCTGGATAGATGAACAGTTCCCACATTTTGTTCACATCCTGTAATTATTCCAAGACCAGGGAGTTATAGTGGACTTGTCTACATAGCCCACCACCACTTTGAGGGGAGTGTGTATTTCCTCTCATTTTGAATGTGTATATCTACATGTGGTTCCTGCTTTCCCAGCTCTCTGCATTCAGTTCTTAACATATAGCACCTTTAAAAATTCTAGAATAATCCCTTCCCCCAAATTTCACACAATTTGGTTTGAACTCCCTCTCCTCATGAACCCAATAAAAATCCCTATGACTACTGATGTAGTTTACAACATTGACGAAGAAAAAGAGAACTCAACCAAGCAGAAAAGAAGTCTAGAAAGAACAGCAATTCCTGAGGGAGCTTTAAACTTCGTCTTTAAGAGAGCATTGCTTTGTGCAAGGAAGCACTATAAAAAAGAGTGAACCTTATCGTCGCTTTCACTGGAGTTGAGTCTTGGAGTAAAAAACAGATTGAGAAACCTTCTGGGGTGAGATAAGAGGATGACTAATGAACTAGAAGCTGTCTGGGGTGTGTGATCCTTAATTGTACATTTCATTGCTTTTATTATTTGCTGTTACGACTTTATAGCTGGCTAACCGTATTTTCCAGGAGCCAATACTTGGCAGTGAAAATTAGTTTAAGAAAATAAAAAGAACCTCTCAACTTCTTTAGAAACTTTTTTCCCATTAATAGATCATCTCCTCTCTCCCCTGAAGTGGCAATTCTTTTGAAAACAAGCACACTAAATTTATTTCAGAGATGAATAGGGAACTTTTTAATAGCTCACACTGATTTCACCTTCTTATGATTTTTCTTCCTTATATTTCAATATAAGGCCATATCATGAGTCGCAAGGCTAATACCTAATTGTTACAAGGGAAATAATTGCAAGTAATGGAAATTTCTTTCACTTTCCTAGTGTTGAGGACATTCAAGTGTTCTCTATGTTATGAAGGGTTGTTGGCTTTGAACAGTGCAAAATTTGGAGATTCTTCATTCTGCTCAGGAAGGGCTCATGTAGAGGAGGCCTGTTTAGAGCACAAAAGCTTGTAAGACCAAATAGACTTATATAGACTTAAGGGCTAAATAAAACCAAAAGGAAGGACACAAACATCTATTTAGTACACAAGGATATGCACAAGACATTTTTGTAAATCTATCTCATATTGATGCCAATTTATCTTCATGGAAATACCTTTGTTTACAAAAGAGGGACTAGAACTAGAGAGTCTAGGTTACTTCCTTAAAGCCACACAGACAATGAGTAACAGAACCAGGATAAAATTTCAGGTCTGTTGATTGCAGAAACTGATAGTGAAACTGTGACTGGCAGAGGCTGGGGTTAGGGATAATGGGAAGGTATTAATGGAAGGGTACAAAGTTTCCATTGTGCATGTAAGTCCCAGAGATCTACTCTATGGCCGATAATATAGCAGTTACCAATACTGTATTATATACCATATTGAATTACAAAGAATAGAAATCTTACATTGTGTTCTTATCACAAAATATTAGTAACAATAATAAATAAGAGGGTGGAATAAACATTTGTAGGTGATAGATCTATGACCTAGATCATGATGATGATTTTACAAATATACACTTATCTCCAAACTCATCAAGGTATATACATTACTTTATGTACAGTTTTTTGTACATTAGTCATACGTCAACAAAGCATCTTTTTAAAAATATAAAACAATGCTGCTCTCTCACTAAATATTTTTTGTTTGTTTTAGGAAAGTAATTCTTATTTTAAATGTTGTTTATATGAATTTTAAAAGCATTTAATGTTTAAGTAGATTAACATTGGACAATAAGCAAGATTTATCAAATAAATTTGCTGTCAGTGACCTCCCATAAATCTTAAAATAGTATTAATGGATCAGTAGGAGTAATTCCTACTCACCCTTCCTTGCTTGATGGAAAATTCTATGGAGTGTGAGGAGGTGAGAACGACCCCCAGACCCAGGACCCAGCAAAGCCTGCGCTGCTGCATCCCCGCATCCCAGCCAGAAGTCTCGCCACTGTCGCCATCTTGCCACAGAGAAAGGCTGAAGGGGATTCTAAGGGAGATAAGGCCAAGGGAAAGGACGAACCACAGAGCAGATCCACCAGGTTATCAGCTAAACCTGCTCCTCTAGAGCCAGAGCCCAACCCTGAAAAGGCCCCTGCGAAGAAGGGAGAGGAAGTACCGAAAGGGGCAGAGGGGAAAGCTGATGCTGGCAAGGATGGGAATGACCCTGAAGAAAATGGAGATGCCAAACAGACAGGCACAGGAAGCTGCAGGTCCTGGAGATGCCAAGCGAAGTGTGTGTATTTTTGATAAATGTGTATTTCTGGTGACTGTACAGTTTGAAATACTATTTTTAGCAAATTTTATAAAAATGCAGAATTTTGTCTCCCCCTTTTTTAACCTATGTTGTTAGCACACAGAACACTTGTTATTTTGAGGGGAAGGACATAGTACTAATAGAATGTCTCCAAAGCTGGACTGACATGGGGGGAAAAACACCTTTCCCTTCTAGTTTTGAGGAACTTCCTCTAGGTTCCTGGGAGGAGGGATGTCTTAATGTTGGTACACATTAGCCATCTTAGCACAAACACCTTGTCATGTGGGAAAACTAAAATTCGTTTTTATGTCCTTTTCCCCCTCTCCACTTTAAGCGTAGACTTTGGCTCTCTTAAGCTCAGAGACCTATGGGGACTTGACCCCCCAAAAATTGATTTCCAGTATGTTGGGCAATCTGGACATACCAGTGTCACCATTGAGATGGCCTCCCTCAAAAGAACTGCAGTTCCTTTTTATATTGTGGATCTAGAGGTGGATATTCTCTGCCATTTCGTTTCATTTCCTGAAAGTCAGGCTTGGTTTGTGGAAAGTTGTTAAACAACATGCTTAATGTGAAATGTCAACCCTCACTTCGCACTTTCCCTTTTCAGGGCATAAGCTGAAGACTTCACTGGGTTTTATAGTGGCTTTCTGATTTTGGTAGTTCCTTGAAGAAGGGAGTTTGGAAGTTGTATACTGTTAACAATTGTCTGCCCATGTCCTGCCTGAAATACCAGGATTGTTTATGAAAAGTATCTAAACTAATAAAAGCGGAATAGTAAAATTAACCGTTTCTTCGGGATGCCCAAGAGCCAATCAGAGTGACTGTATGCAAATTAGCTGAGCCAACATGGCGGCCGCCACTCACGGACCTAAGTAAACGTTTAGGCAGTGTCCATTGCAGCAGAAGCGAGAGCGAAACTATTTTTAGCCCTTGACAGGCAGGCTCTGAAACATGTTTCAATAATGTAACAATCATAGAATCCTCGGGAGCTGAAGAGAACAGCACCTGGCCTGCCTTACTAAGAGTAACGAAGTCTCATTATAGACCTGCGCTGTGAGGTGAAGCAGAGGAGGTTTCGTTACCTCAGCCCACTTAAGCTTAAAGGAATAGTGTATCAATTATAGGAGATAAACAAACCCCGGGCCTTAAAGGAACAGTACATCAATTTTAGGAGATAAACAAACCCCAGGCCTTAAAGGAACAGCATCAATTATAGGAGATAAACAAACCCCAGTAACCTGCGTCCAGCCAGCCTTGCTGGGACATTGGGTCAGTGGGAGCTGTGGGTAGCCTGAAAGCCAGAAAGCACCAATTAGCCCCTCACCCACACTGGCTACAACCCAATGGGGTGAGGGACGTTCCTGGGGGGCTTGGCCAGCCTGGAGACAGCCATCAGCCCGTCACCCAGGCTGGTCAGGCACGCCAGCAGGTGGACATCCCCAGAGGGGTCCCAGACTGTGAGAGGGCACAGGCCGGGCTGAGGGACCTCCTGAGTGCACAGAGCGGCTGCCAGGCAGAACAGCGCAGGACCCAGGACCAGTGAGTGCAAAAGAGGCGGCAGGGTTGGAGGGCAACGGGAAGCAGGTAAGAGGTGGCAGGCTTGGTGGCCTGCTTGGTGGGCTTCCCAGGCCATTGTGGGGCATCGGGGAGCAGGTAAGAGGTGGCAGGGGGTTGGCAGCCTGCTTGGTGGGTTTCCCAGGCCCCTTGCAGGGCACCAGGAAGTGGGAAAGCAAGGTGGCAGGCCGGGGAGTGGGTAAGAGGTGGCAGGGGGTCGGCGG